>DWNR01002192.1:0-13463 GCA_018250455.1 Polygonus leo | reverse complement strand
GCTAACTTTTTTTTGAATATATTCCATGTACAGACTTTCGACCCTCTTTAGCTTTATTATATGTATAGATTCATGAAGACCAAATTGTAAATAAAAAGGAACAAAAGCAATACAATCACTCGTAAATACTTTTTAGTAAGCAAGCTTGGATATTTTCGCGCCTTTTTCTTCGGGGGTATTTATTTATGTATAAGCCATTAATGTATTGCAAGTCGTAATTATTTTTTAATCACTCCATTATATAACTGTTCATTATATTAATTACTACAGTGGTAACAAACTGTAGCCTTTCCATTACCGTTGCAGCTGTTTCGACCACCATTGACCACCCGCACTGGCTTTGCTGAACAATTACACGTTTCAACGACAACTATAAACTATGGCGTCTACGAGCGCAAAGGTTTTTAAATTAAAAGTAAAATATAAAGCCTTCGCACGAAAACGAAGATTAAGCGCTAACGATGGACCGCTAACGATAAAACTTTAATCCGACCACCTGTAGCTAGGCGCGCCATATTTTGGTATGTTCTAGGACATCCTATTTGAATATTATAGAAATGGCAGACATTTATGGTGTGCTCTGTATGCACTTAATAAATCATTAATAGTATCTCTATGAAAAGTGATACTCTTGAAGTTGAGAATCCGACATTCGAACTTGGACTGCCCGCGCAGTCCAAGTTCGAATCCCACGCACGTACCTTTTATAAATTTCAAGGGTGCGTGAAGTTAACTAATTCGCACTAGGCTAGCGTGGTGGACAATAGCCTAAAACTCTTTTAATGTTGGAGGAGGCCTTTGCCCAGCAAGGGGATATCAATGAAATGTGATAATGAATACAAATCTAAATGTAAGTTTTATTTGAAACTGGTCAGAAATTAAACTAAGTTGGTCACCTCTTGTATAAAAAATGTAATCGATCTACACCTTTCTGAATGAAACGCAAATTGCTAAAAAAGAGTTACTGCGCAGCGAAAACGGTGGCGATTGTTGATTGCAGGTGTCTATTGGCAAAAACTAGTGTTTTTTGTGTGTGTTCGTATCTCTTTTAGGTTCACGATAGTCCGTAGAAAATCTAAAGATGGTGATCCTACACATAGACACCCAGTATATGTAAAAAGGCTCGCAAATAAAATAGTTAAAGCTAATCTAAGGTGTTCGGCGAACGTAGAGTACTCGCAAATAAATTGCTCATTACACATGTATATTTATAAATGCAAAGGGAATGAGTATAGAAACCAGGTGCAAGGAGTAGGTGCGTGCCCTATGCAGTAATGCGAGTTAATTAAGAGTTTGAAAAACATAAAAAATATGCGCGTGCTCATGTACATGGATCTATTCTGTATTTTTTTCATACATGTGTAAACGATGAAGCGATGTGTTCTAACGACGGGTTTTGAAAATTTACAATCGTTTCGAAAATTTACAATACCAGGACGGTCGTCGATTAACTTTTTTTTTATTTTACGAATGTGTAGTTGCTGTTGGCCCTACTGTACCTACTGCGTTTAAGGCAAGCCAACTAAGGGCTCAGCCGGGAAAGAAGACCTGGGCTAGACGGGAGTCGCCGATTAACGAAAGAGCTCTCAAAAGAGAAGTCTTTTCTACATATTATTTATTACTAGAGGTTATGTATGTCTGGTCGATGTACCTGTTATTAGGGTTTAAATGTTTTAATGACGAGTAAGGTACACCCAAATTATTAAAGTTAGGTATGATTCAATCGTGCTCTGGGATGATTCCGGAAGTTCGTGGGCGGCATTGACCACTTATCATCAGGTGGACTGCATGCTCGTTTGCTACCTTTACACGATAAAAAAAATAGTCATTCTAGGGTCTATCTCAAGTAGAATTTGAACCCTATTCAGGAAAAATTGATTATAGACGTCCATAGTGATCACTTATTACCATGTTGCTGTTCATTCCTTCGTTCATTCGTTTACTATAAAAATAACGCAAGCAACAGATTAACAACACAAAGTTAATCGATTTACCAGGTGGTAAAACCCGTTTATTTTGACCGGGGATATACCACCGTCACCTTCATAATCCTCCGTGAAGCAGTTTTGTGTTTCGGTTTAGAGAGGCGTGGTTGCCGGCTTTACTTATACACGAGGCAAAAATCTTAGTAATCAAGGGTAACAACGCACAACATTTGTGATCAAACGAAGGTATGATTTAATTGTGCTAGGGGATGATTACTGTTGTCCAGGAGCGGCAGTGACCTCCTACCATCAGGTGGACTGCACGCTCATTTGCTATCTTTAGACAATAAAAAAACAAAGCATTTGACGTATCACACCTGGTCTGTCGTTTGAGTTTACACTGACACCAATTTATACACATGAATCATCAAAGACAGGTCTAAGCGATTCATTATTCACTAGCATGTTTGTTAGTCGAATAATTCTAGTAGAACTGACAGCATAATGCGCTTTAGTGTTGCCCATTAATGGTGAGGACAGATTAACATCTTCAATGCACAGATGCTAAATGCGCTGCTTTGTTACAAACCGAATGCCGTATATATGCCGTATTTGGTATATTTTTTCAAACCTAATTATGACTTTATTGTTCACGGTCTTCTTTACAGGGTTGTACTTGTGTATTAGGTTTTAATGTTAAAACAGGGACACTAAGGACCATATTCATAAAGT
This sequence comes from Polygonus leo, assembly GCA_018250455.1. Lineage (NCBI taxonomy): Eukaryota > Metazoa > Arthropoda > Insecta > Lepidoptera > Hesperiidae > Polygonus > Polygonus leo. The sequence goes on along the minus strand of DWNR01002192.1, from coordinate 10,806 downwards.
GAACTAAAGATTGAATTCGATTAAGTGCGGTTTAAGTACTACAAGATGGTCTACAAGACGCACTCAAGTTCGATCTCTCTTGAGTTCAATTTATGTATACGGATCTAAATGTTTCCCGTTTCGAAAAGTTAAGTTTGGTATACAAAGCAATGTTTTCATTATTGAGGGAAAAGTAAATTATGGAATTCACGTTAATATAATATTTTACTCTTCATTCAAGCTTTGTGCAAAACTGTCATGTGTCATTATAATCATTTCAGTACTTTCAAACTTTTGTCTGGTGGTGGAAATCGCTTAGTTCGACCGGGGAGGTACCACCGCCAAACTCTTGATACTGAGTTTCAGTTAGGAGAGGTGCGATTGCTGGCTATACTTACGAATGAGGCGAACATTTTAATTCCCCGGGGACAACAAAGCATCCTTGGTCAATCTCAGGTACTATTAAATCGTACTTATCCATAGACAGCGGTGACCACTTACCATCAGTGGGACTGCATGATCGTTTGCTACCCTTAACTTAACGTCCAAAATTAATGTGGTTCTCCTCTGGAATATTTTATTCTGCCAAGTGTCATGCGTAATTTAAATCCATTCAGTAGTTTTCCGAAATTAGGTCGGAACAGACAAACTTTCTACACTGTATTTCAAACTAATGAACTCTATACAAAAGTTTGGAACATGGCGCTTAAATGACTTATTAAATAACAGACAACAACATTTTATTTATTTATATATATAACACAGACTCTTAAAATGTAGTATGCAAAACTGTTTGCAGTAAGTTTTTGTTGGTTCCGTCGCGCGCGCTTCACACATGTCAATTGGGACACTTTCAATTATTGTTTTTTTTTTCCTTGTTATGGCATCTTGCGTTTTGCTCAATGCGTCTGAAATAGTTAAGGATTGCTTTTAGTAATGAGGGGCGGGAACAGGTGATTGGAACTAAATAGGTCTGGTCTAGTCAAGTATAGGGCGAGCTTAATAAGTTTTTATATTGATTGAAGTAGACCGTTTGCTTCTTAACTAAAAATAATATGGAATCGGTTAAAATGCAGAAGCGTGTCCAAGGGGCATCTTATAATAAAGATATAAATATTTATCGTTTTTATAACTTATTATAACATTATATTAAAATATGCAACGCTATTATTTATAGTGAAAATGTATTGGTGAAATATATTCCAATAACAAACATACGCATTTGGTAAGTATTAGTTATTTAAATAAATTAATGATTCTACTTTACATATGTATTAAAAATTGAAAACAGAAGTATGTACCTACAGGTGGTTACATATAAGCAGAGGACAAAACGCTAACAATTCTACGCCAAATACAATATTTTATTTCTTCGTCGGAATTTACAATACATGCATTTTTGTTGTGGCATGTGCAGGTATGAACCCTTTGCACAAACTACTTATTGAAAAATCTACTTTATCACCAAATAAATACAGTTCAAAATTGCTTTGACTGTACTCCAACATGCACCCTATACTAAAGCAAATAATTTTAAACAAATTAGCACCTTATTTTTAATACAATAGAGTTTATATTGTTTTAAATTGATGTTAAATGAACGCGCAGATGCGCTAACGCCACCTGTTAATCTGTGCGCGCAGGTGATTCGTTTTGTTTACATTTTTTTGCCACAAGATGGCCGCGTAATGGGGTTTTTTGACATTTAAAAGTCACTGATGACTTCGCTCGACTTCCTTTGATATTCTGTATTATCTACATTATTTACATAATTGTTTTTGTTCGCTTTTGTTTATTGTATTGCTAACTATAATGTGTCATTTACCTTTCGAATTTGTAAACATGTAATATTTTGTGCGGATATTTAATTGGATCTATAGGGCTATAAAAGGTTTCAATTAGGATAGGAAATCGAATATAAAGTTTATTACAGGATTTAAAGCAGGATTAAACTTAGAAGACATTGTAGACAATTTGTGTTAAACCTTCTCAGGCTGTCTGTAAAGCTTTCGAATAGGTTTGACGTCTGTAATACAATAGTAACAAATCGGCCAACTATGTAGTGCTCTCGCACAGCAAGGGTTTTTTTATCGCAAAGGTAGCAAACGAGCAGTCCACCTGGTGGCAAGTGGTCGCTGCCGAGAACCTCAGCAATCATCCCCAAGTACAATTAAATCACACTTATCCCATAAAAAACAATACTTGTAAAAAAAAACAAGTCTCGCAACGCAGTTCTTCTACCGTAAAAAGTTGTAAGATCCATGTAATACCAAGTCGGTTTATTAATTTATTCAGTCCCTAGTTAAGGGTTCTTCTGTCTGGCCTAAGCCTTTCCAACAGTGGGTTTGCGGCTAATATAAGGGCACCTCATGTGAGATATACTCATGTAAGGCTTACCTGTTCACATTTCAGCCACAATATAACGGTGGCACCAGGTCTCCGTAGCATCCCTTCGCTCAACTTCTGTTCATCCAGCACCTCGCTGTGACGACGACCAGTCTTCAGCCATAGCTCTATTGATCTGAAACAATGAGAAAATTCATTGGAATGTTTATTTCAAATATTCTTATAGTTCTTCTAACTTCTGTTCTAACGTTTGTATTTTACACGCGGTGTTATACAATTTTGTTATCTGTTACCACCACCCTCGTAATCCTCCGAGAAGCAATTTTTGTATTTCGGTTTGGAGAGGCGTGGTTGCCGGCTATACTTTTATATGAGCCGAACATGTTAATCCTCAGGGCTAGCAACGCATCTTTGATTAAACTTAGGTATGTCCATGTCTATGAGCGTCAGTGGTCACTAACCATCAGGTGGACTGCATGCTCGCTTATTAACAATTCGATCTGATAGATAATAAGGGTGGTCCACACCAAAAACTTTTATATTTTATTTTTTGGTCAATTTTTTTTATGATTTGCCTTTAAAATGCATACGCCCCTAAAACTTTCACACTTCTACCACCACCTCTCATTTTTTTATAATTTCTATGGCAGAACAATGTTTGCTGTGTCAGCTAGTTTATTTATAGTTTTGTAAGTCAGCAATGACAAGTACTTTGGACAAATAAATGGAATTGAGTTGAATATACGCCTTCTCGGCATTTTAGTGGCATCGCCAACAGTGTCTACCACCAGCTAAAGGTGTGATAACTTTAACTGACAATAACCGGCAGTTACCAACGAGGGGTATTAATTACCTCGTCGCCAGATACAATCGCTGTAAGGCGAGAGTGAAAAAAGAAAAATCTGCGGCAAACGACATGTCGTAAGAACTTGTCATGCTTCGTTTGTTTTTGGTTAGTGATCGCGTCAGTGATATCGCTAGTAGTAGTCAATTGTGTAATGTAGTCACTTTCTTATTTACGAAATTCAAATTTATACCCCAATTTTTGTTACTTATATTATGTTACTTATGTTATTAGGCAGGTTTGCTCCTCATGCACAAAAAGTGAAAAAAAAAACAAATCTGTCCCAATTGGTAAACATCTGTTTATTACGAAAGAAAGTAGGATATAAATTACAAAATTGCGTCTTGTATGTATGTAAAGCGAAAATTGCGACGCAAAAAAATAGTGAGTACGGGATTTTTTTATCACGGATTATTGGTGTTATCGTTCTAACCAGAGCTTTGAATCAACGACGAGCGGCACGCATTTCAAGAATCATTTAGAATGTAGTTTTGAGAACTATAGTAAAAAAAATACAATTTAGTAATGGCTAAACGTGCAAGATGGCATAGCTTCCGACTACCGCCCATTTCAAGTACGACTTAGTCTCTTACTTAAAGTTGGGCCCTCAGTCTCAGTAATGGCCACTTTAAAACTCGTAAAACTGAACTTTAAGTGAGTTGGATGGCGAGTGACCGCACTGTGACTAGATTTCACATTTGCTATAATAAATTTGTTTCAACTGTATCATAACTAAAAGAAATAACATACGGATAAGGAACGGATTCACATCTTGCGATGTACAGACAATGATAATGTTTTTTGGTTTTCTTTTAAACCGTACTGAGCTCATACGTTGCGTATAGTCTACCTTATGGTAACTTGTAACACTGACACCCATATGATCCATAGACATTTGTAATGACGCTAAAATATGATTTAGTCGTACCAGAGGTTAACGACAGATGTGTTGTTATCCCTGGGAACTGAGATCCCAGCTCCCATTTTCCATGTTCCATGTTCCATGTCCTATGATCCATGTTCCACGTCCCATGTTCCACGTCCCATGTTCCGTGTCCTATGTTCCATGTTTAATTCGTTAATATTGGTGACGACCGTGCCGAAACATAAAAACAGCTACACGGAGAAGATTGCTTTTATTTAAAGCCGATGTCTGAGACCGTCCTTCTCCTCTTAGTCCAGGTCTTCCGTCCCGGTTAAGCCTTTAGTTGACTTGCCACGAAACTCGGTGAAGCGGTAATAGGCAGTAGGGCCAGCAACCACTAAACATTCGAAAGAAAAATCTCTTAGAATTTCATTTTGCTGTTCAATTGCTGAGGATAGAACAAGGGCAACTTTACTCGTGACCGTTGTAATCTCAGCCAGCCACTAGCATCACGGAATTCTAATAAAACAACCGTAAACTGTGTTCTTGAGACGTTATTATATTTTGAGGAGACACATTTTTCGGAGGGAATAATATCAGTATTTTCTTAATATACATTTTTATTTTTATATTCTATTAGTATCACTACCGCTCATGGACATTTGGCACGATAAATGCTGTTAGGAATCCTATGTGAGTGGAATCCTTTATACAATATTAAATCTATACTAATATTGAATCTATACTATATAAAATTGTAGAGTTTGTTTGTTTGAACGCGCTAATCTTAGGAGCTACTGATTTGAATTTTAAAGACTTCTAGTTTTTGATAGTCTATTTAGTGAGGAAGGTTATAGGCTATTTTACATCACGCTATGACGACGATTGTTTTTATTATGCACGAATTTCGAGCACCAAGCGATCTCTAGTCCCTATAAATATGTATATAAAATATCATTATGTAGGGTTTGTAGTTAAGGCAATAAATTCATATCTGCATTTATAATTAGTTAGGAAGCTAGAATTCTATGAAAACACATTGAAGTTGAAACTTAATATCATATATTTTATGCTATACTGAATATCCCACTATAATTGGGTCTATACAAATTTTACAAAAATGAAATCATTACGAAGTTAGGAATATCGTAACACCGGACTACCAAAAATATCCTTCGTTCTATTCAGCTAACATCCCTAGTATAGGGGAAAATAAAAAAAAAACCTTCATTTTAAATTTTTTTTTCATTCACTATATCGCTATAGATTTTTAGGATTCCGTACAGAAAAAAATACTACTAAGCTTCCGGCGTCTATCTAGCTATCTGTCACACTTTCTAGTGATTTAACCGTCGCCTATTAAAATTCACAGAACTTTAGAAGAAACTAAAATGCCTAGAATTAAAATAGTTTGTCATTCGTATGCAAGAAATATGCTTTTCTATTATCAAAAATCGAATAAAGATAAATATCTACAACCTTGGTATGATAAAACTAAACTCAAAAATTAAGCCAATTCATTTTTAATTGTAGTCAAATCCGATTTTTATGAATATTTATGAATGGCGGGAAAATTCGGGAATAAGTGGGAGATAAATCTGTTTCTTGTTGATATTTTTTTTTATAAAAAAATATAATTGTTGTAAGCGTAGGTTCACAATTTAGAAGCAGGATCCCTTTAATGAAGCCTTTTGTCAAATGATAATATTAAAGTCACAAATAACAAATATACGCATGCTACAGAATTCTGAATAGCCGAGCCCAAGTCACGCTTGTCCCATAGCAAAATTGGATTTTTTCAGTTCGTATCGAGCCCATGCATCCGGCGGAGACCGCCTAGGGCTGGACTTATTACCAAGTTCGCATTAAAAGAGTATTCATAAACTATATGGCAAGAAATACATTCGAATACGAAAGAAGTTTTAATAGCTTCGACACATTTGTACTCGTAGCTATGAGTAAAATCCACCACATGTATATTTTGAGTAACAAAGACTTAAGAAACATTTTTATCATGTTAAGTGAATTTATGTCTGCAGGGAAGATGTTTTTTTACTGTTTAAAAGAAGTTAACGAGCATGCAGTCCACCTGATTGTAAGTATTCACTGCCGCCCATGAACATTAGTAATCATCCCTGAGTACGATTGAAACTGAAAGTGTTTCGGATTGAAGAGGCGTGGTACTTAAACACGAGGCGAACATCTTTGTCCTCAAGCATCAACGCATTTGTGGTAAACCTCAGGTACTATTCTGTCGCAATCGGGGATGATTATTAATGTCCACGGATGACAGTGACTACTTACCATCAGGTGGACTGTATGTTCGTTTGCTACCTTTAAACGAATAAAAAAAGCTATGTAAGTCCGGTCCACCAGTCACGACGCAACTTTTTACTTAAATTTGTATAGGAAACAGGTATCGATTGTTGAGATTTTTTCCAAAACCAATGCACAATCAATCGTGCATACGACTTAACTGATCTTCACGGGACGATTATCCGGTTGAACCATAAAAAGATACACTTTCGAACCGGTTCCGGACAAAATTAGCGCCAAATTGGATCTCATTGTGACTGCGGGATTTCCGAAATGTGTTGTAGCTAACATTCCGAAACGTACCTTGAATGGACATCGGTGATTTCTTATTAGGTCACAATTAATTTACCTTAAAATTATTCCTGCCCGTATACGATGGAATACCGACGGGATTTAAAGCAGTTGTTTAATCGCTGTCGAGTGAAGATTGGCGATTGAAATTATTGTCATATTAATAAGTGAAGCAAAAACTTTGTATCCCTTTTTAATATAAACCCAAAAAAGACGTACAACGTATGTCGTAGTAGGTTTGGACGTTTTTCATTTGTTTTTTTATACAGCCGCAGCGTCGCTCTCTAACCGGCCAGTAACTTTATTCCGCTCTAAATTTTTTTTTAATTAAGTCGTAAAAATTTAGTAAATTGTAATTAACAATCCTATTTATTTTTCTTTTATTATATTTATTTTTCAGCACATGTACGGAGCTCTCCAAAATGAGACTGTAACTGATTTTTATGTGCAGTTATCGTCCCTTAATTACTGGGACAAAAATCGGCTTACGCTATGAATATATAACATTTACTAGCAGCAGACCTGACATATGTTCTCCTACTAGTAACTTTTAATTTGCTACAATAAAATTGAATGACCTCAATCTTCAAACCAAAACCAATTCTTAACCTCGAATTAGACTTGCCCCGAAATAGAACACACATCAAATATATGTCCAAAATTTCATTAAAATTGTTAGTTTCGCAGATTAACATGAATCAACATTTAAATATATTTAACATCACATAACACCTTATACACTCATAGCCCCACACTAGGATTCCCTGTATCGTGGGTGCTATGGACACACACAAGACGTATGCACAAATACCCAGACCCAGAAAGGCAATCTAAATTCATCATTCAATTTTCAGTATGGCCGGTAATCGAATCTGCAATTTGAAACATTTGAAAATATTAACTTTATCGTGTCTTAATATTGCAATACCGCCAAGGTCTCATTTGTAATTTGTAATTTAACATCACTCGTGCAATAAATAAATCATTTCGTTTCATTTGATCATCATCATTGAATTACTTGGAATCGCGTCGTCATATTTAATCTCTAACTATTTAGTAGTGGGACGAAACACAAATCCTGTAGGTTTTTGTATTCCCGACGTTCCCGTGTTGGATTCATCTCCGGCAACAGGTTTCATTCATGCATTCGATTTGGTGTGAAGCTTAAGATTTTAACTGGTCCAACCCTCTCGTCACGGATTTAACTTTTTGTGTTTTAACAATAATTAAAAACGCAAGATTTTGTTTATACAAATGTTTTCTGTTAAAATTATGTTAAGTTAAATTCATATCTCTAATTCGTGTTATGGCAAGTTGAATATATTTTTTGAAATTAAAGAGATTTCGATAGTATTTTAGTAGCAACTATGATTTAGCACAAAATTCGCAGGTGAATTTAGACGAAGTATATCTCACGTTTTTTTATAGTATAAAGGTAGCAAACGAGCATGCAGTCCACCTGATGGTAAGTTGTCATTGCCGCCAATGCACATCAGCAATCATCCCCAAGTAAGTTTGAACCATAACTGCGTTTCATCACAGATGCGTTGGCTAGCCCTGAGGCCGGCATATATAACTGGCAACCACGCCTCTCCAAACCGAAACACAATAATTGGTACACGGAGGATTATGAGGTTCGCGGTAGTTCCATCCCAGTCAAACTACATGAGTTCTACCAGGAGGAGATGGAGGAGGAAATTTGTTCATTAGCAATAATATCAACATGTGCATCTCATTTCTGTTTTCTAACTCAATAATATAGCTTATTTTTAGGGTTTCGTTTATAAAAAATGCTGATGGGACACTATTATTCAGACTCCGCAGCGGAACCGCTTATCCGTACGTCAGTCCTACAGGGATGTATCGCTTGAATCGTAAAACCGTACTTGAAATCTCCAAAACATGTTACTAGGCAACAAGTAATTAATTAGGTAACTCAACAAATAAAACAATTTTAATAAACATGTTAAGCACACGGTAAAATATGTCAGACCTATTTTTTCTTATTTCTTTGGAGTATACTGTAATTTCAATATAAGATGCATAAAGGGACTTTATTCATATTACTATTTTACTACCAGACAACCCGTTGCTGTCGGAAACAAAATGACACATTGGGTTACCCTTGAGAACTAAACATGTCCTCGATTTTGTCTTTCTAAACAGTTGAATTAATAATTCAATTGAGCGACAATTAGTAATCCTCTCAAGGACTGCCCCTATCAAAGGAGTACAGCTACAAGCGATAAATTAGATCGTCCAAAACGTCGACTTGTCATATGACTTGACTGAATGACTTGAATATGTATATATAATTTTCAATTCCCAATGTTGTAAGAAAGCTATAGGTACGTAGATACGTAGGTACACGACTGTGCTCTATTCAGGAGACTATATTCATCATAATTTTTTTATTATCGATTGAAGTCCACCTGATAGTAGGTCGACCACAGTTACGTTGCTACCCCTGAGGACAAATATGTTGCCTCGTGTATAAGTTTAGCCGGCAATCGCGTGTCTCCAAACCGAAAGACAAGAATCTATCTATCTCTGTGAAGCAATTTATTTTGTTTCAGTTTGGAGAGGAGTGGTTGCCGGTTATACATAAACACGAGGCGAACATCTTAGTCGTCAAGTGTACCAACGCATTTGTGGTCAACCTTAGGTGCTATTCAATCCTACTCAGAGATGATTACAAATGGCTGTGACCACTTACCATCAGGTGGACTGTTCATTTGCTACTCTTAGACGATAAAAAAAACGCAGTATACATAAAGTCACTCGCTCACTCGCTACACGCCGACAGTGAGACACCACATACGTCTGGTACACATATCAGACACCACATGTCTTGTCCGCCGATTAGCACCGGAAGCAATTCGTTAAGCACAACTTTTGTACCAATTGTCAAGATAATTCGCCTTCCGATAACCAGTACGTGGTATCGAGTGACGTCACCGAATCCAAAATGGCGGATGTTTACCCTTGGGTCATTGTTCGTTGCTTGATACAGTACAGGTAGGTACCGAAATCGTTACTGTTTTAAAAAGTCTTACATATTAGGTAATTTTGGGCTTGTGTGTGTCAATGTACTGTTAATGTAATTCAATTTAAAACTATCCACATTTTGTTTGGAGGATGTTTTTACTGACCATACTTAAACTAGATGGTCAGGTGGTAGAACTCATGTAGGTCAATCGGGGAGGTAACATCGCCACCCTTATAATCCTCCGTAAAGCTTGTGTTGTGTTTCTATACTTACAAACGAGGCGAACATCATAGTCCTCAAGGGTAGTAACGCATTTATGGTCAAACTTGGGTCTATCATTCTTCGGGATGACTACTAAAGTCCATGGGCGGCAGTGACCATTTACCATCAGATGGACTGCATGCTCGTTTGCTACTTTTACACAATAAAAAAAGATGGGAACAACTTAGTTTTCGCGGATAGCGATACATTTGTCCTCATCAAGAAGGACTTCAATATGGCGTTTTTTGATGTCTATGGGCGGCAGTACCCACCATCACAAGGTTGCCATTTTTACGTTTCCGTACCCAGAGGGTAATTATTACAATCCAAAATATTACTAAGAATCTGCTATCTGTCTGTCTGTCTGTCTGTCCATCTGGCAATCCGTCTGTCTGACACCAGGCTGTATCTCATGAACCGTGATAGCTAGACAGTTGAAAATTTCATTTATTTCTTTTGCCGCTCTAACAACAAATATTATAAAGATTAAAATAAATATTTAGGGGGGCTTCTATGCAACAAACGTGTTTTTTTTGCCTTTTATACGGAACCCTTATTGTATGAGAGTCCGACTCCCACTTGGCCGGTTTTTATATGATAAAAAATACATTTTATTTGAAAACATTTGCGCAACACTTTATCAAATATCATGTTGACGAATCACTACAGTGTGGGTAGTGGAGCGTAGGCTTTACTTCAAGTTAGGATATGATGTAGGTATCTCTTACGTCAGCTACGTAATGGGCATACGGCATATCACTGGACCGTTACAAATTTATTTTTATAGCAAACGAGCATGTGGACCATCTGATAGTAAGTGGCCACCGCCGCCCATGGACATTTGTTATCAATCACGAAGTTGAACCCAGATGCGAGATGCGATGCTATTCCTGAGGTCTAAGATGTTCGCCTCGG
>DWNR01002191.1:0-13469 GCA_018250455.1 Polygonus leo | reverse complement strand
GTCCATGGGCGGCAGTGGCCACTTACCATCAGGTGGACTGCATGCTCGTTTGCTACCTTTACACAATAAAAAAAGGAAATGAGGATGTAGTACACCAGAAGCTGTAGACGTCTTAGCGCGTGGTGTGTCAATCTGACACGTGATAGAACCACCGCCACCGGTTTCCGTGAAACTCCATTCTTGTGTTTCGGTTTGAAAAGACGTGGTTGCCGGCTATATGCCGGTAGCAACGCATATGTGGTCAAACTCAGGTACAATCATACGTGGAGATGATTACTAATATCCATAGGCGGCAGTGACCACTTACCACGAAGGGGGCTACATGCTCGTTTGCTATATTAAATGTTAAAAAATGTATAGATATAGGAATCACGCAGTTTTATTTATACTCGTATATGGAAGTACCAAATTCTACTATAAGCCCATCGCGTATGAAAGAGATATCTATCTAAAACTCGACTGGACTACCTTCTGGTCTTTAGCTTTTCCAATTATTTAATTCTTATACCAATCAGTTCTTTTGCCACCTGTGGAATTGGTGCTCTGCAAGCAACAATTAAAAAAGCGGCTTATATTACTTAGTTACTATAAAATCAATATGATAATTTCAATATGCGACGACATAAAGGTAATGCACTTTACCGATTCGATAGTGCTTTGTTTGCATACAAATTACGATCAATGCATTACTCACCAGATGAAATGAGTCAGTAAGTAGCTTTATGTAACAGTTTGCGACTATCAGTTAAGAGATTCAACAATCGATGAATCATTTAAGCTTTTCCAGACTGTCTTTTTCATGGTATAATTAGCTGAGCATATGTTCCTATTTAGGTTAAATTATGATGTAGCAAAATTAACGTTAAGTAATTAAAGTTATTTAAACATTATGTTAGACTAAGAAATTAGTTTTAATACATTTTTCTATCCCCTTAAGATAGCATGGACATTGGTGATTATCCCCGAGTACGATTAAATCGTACTTGACCACGGATGCGTTGCTACCCTTGAGGACTAAGATGTTCGCCTCGCGTTTAAGTACAGCCGACAACCACGCCTCTCCAAATCGAAACGTAAAAAATATCTTCAGAATTATGAGAGTGATGGTGGTCCCCGTTCGAACTTATCGAGTTCTACCACCTGGCAACATTACATTATCTAATTCGCTTCAGTATATCTGACTTATTACAATATGATCTGACATCTGCTCGATTTATTTATCAGTTAAGATAATTATTTATATAACAAATCACTGCTTATCGCGATTTTAAATATTTATTTACTCTATTGAAATTTGGATTTTTAACATTATTTAAAACGATAATTTGCTATCATCACTCAAAAATGTTTCATAAATGGAGATATAACTTAAACGTAACATGAATTTGACATTCCGAATCTATTGGTAAGCTTAAAATGATGTTCGTCTGCAACATTTAAAATTCTTACAATCTAAAAAGAAAAATACCTATCATTATATTTTTTTCACATTTACTTTAAAATACTGAGAAAGCTATTTTTTAAACATAAGGTTTTTTCTGTAAAAGACATTTTTGAAATAATTGTACCGTAATTTCTACATATGAAATAATTCTGAGTTCTCAAATTTGTCACTAAGCAACTATGATGTTAGCATATATTTTTCATAAGGGTAAGTGGCCATTGCCATCCAAGGCAACACACATTTCAATGTTTTGATATAATTTGGAGCTCCATACCCGCTAAGTTATATATTTATTTTATGCAACATTTTCCATTTTACAGACAAACTTACGAGATCCGTCCTTCGCGCTCATGATAATGGGTATCCATCTCCTAATGGCGGTGTTCGTCGGGACAATGTTCTTCAATATCGGCAACAACGCTAAATACTTCAGAGACATCTACCACTTCCTCTTCTTCAACCTAATGTTCCTCATGTTCACCGCATTCAGTGCAGTTACTATAAGATGTAAGTACATGTGTGAGTTTTAATTTTCTCTAAAACATACTCAGATGTGGAACTAAAATTTGTTATGGCGTTAGCAGAGACCAGAGGCGTTAGAGAGAGAGAGAGAGAGAGAGAGAGAGAGAGAATTATACATCTGGAAGTTAGATTCTACAGTTTAGGCGATAGAGTCGATTCTGATGTATAATCTTTATGTTATTACGTTATCTTAACGTTAACCATAGGCCAGGTTACCACTTCAAAGGCTTTGATTACAAAACTTTAAGTAGACCAATACATATGAAAAAGGAATAATTGATTCGCCTTACACACTCTAAAAGAAAAGTGGTAAATCGTATGACAGTATTATCACTGTTATTGAATTGATTGGCTTAATGATGATGATTGATAGTACAATTTCATGTGCGATCATAATTGTTGAAATGAATTCGTCACACATATTTAATTAATATTGTTATCTGTAATTAATGTTAGTCTCTAATGTATACGGGGCGCCCATATTCTTGTATAAGGTGACCATGAAAGATTATACACGATATACTATAACATGAAATCGCAAGTTGCAAAGTTGAGTTAAAATATGTCTTTCATTAAAATATCTCTAAATTTAACGAAGGTATCGTTAAATTTGCATTTATCAAGATACCAAAACAATGATATAAAAGAGCATAACGTTCTTAATTCACTTAAACCCGGTGGGTTTTCCGGGTGTACAATAGATTCGTGTTCAACCAACCATTCTAAAACGCATTATCTGCTGTTAATGCCAAAATCTGTAATTAGATTTTAGTACACTGTTTTTTCATGTACAAAGCAATAGTTATTTACACCTAAGTAGTGTAAAAATTTGCTAAGTTTTTAAAAGTAGATTGGTAGATAGAGCTAGCTTGTCACTTTAAATTTAAATTTACAACTTGTAGCGAGTTACAAAAATAGCAAAAGAATATTGAGCATAAAAAAATTATACGTACCTACTTAAGTTTATTTCCTTTATTAGCCTGCGAATATAAATAACCTTTTCTTGACATAATGTTGACTTTCAGACTTAACAAATTATCAGATAATCGAAATAAAAATACTAACATAATTTTGTACGTTTGGGTTTTTGTTGTCTTATAATATTTAGTTCTGATTTTTATACACCGCTAGATTGATTGAAAAAACGCTTTTTAGCGAGAAGACCAATAATATAGAATAAATAACTTTTATTGATATTTCAAAAGACTGCCGGGAGTTTTTTCCGCCGGCTTTTTTCTTCTGGTCTACTTATGCCTAAAAGAGGAGCTTAAAGCCGATGAATGAATTAATTATTCTATCTAATTACTGATGTAATACTGTATGACTTTCATTATGTGTATCTGTATACCTTATAATTAATAAAAACTTTTGAATTTCACTTTAATTATTATTGCAGTTCCAAATCAAATTCCGATGGTCCGTCGGGAGCACTTCAACCGGTGGTACTCGACGGGCGCCTACTACGCGGCCACGCTCGTCTCAGCCATCCCCACACAGACTCTGTGCACGTTGACCTTCGGCACCATCACGTACTTCATGACGGACCAGCCCCTCGAATGGAACAGATTCCTCCTCTACACTTGTACGCTGCTGTTGGTGACATACGTCGCTATCTGCTTAGGTTACTTGAACGGATCTTCATTTACTGTTAAGGTTAGTAGATTTTTCTACTCATGATTTAAAATCAATCAATCAGTCAATGGTTTTAACATTTTCACATGTTCTGTACAATCGGCCTCGCACGATCCTTGAATTTACAGAATTTACCAAAATTCAACGATAATCCGGTAAATCTACTTATGCGTGTCATGAAAAAAAAGTTCAATTTTTAGGATATATTACATTATATAATACAACAGGGTGTGGAATTTTTAATTTTTTAGAATATAGTTTATATCTCAAAGACCACTTGTCCGATTTTTTCAAACTTTTTTTTGTCATGGCAGGCATAAGTAGGCCTACCTCCAGTTAACGGATTATCGTTGAATTTTGAGAGACCCTATATATGGACGCACACACTCAGATATAATAAAAAGAAAGAAAGAGTGTGTCGCGTAGAGAGAGGAGCATGGGGTTTTCCCTTTTCTGACGTTTTCTACCCGTCAAGTTCTAGCAAGCTGGAATATAACTTCACTTTGGAAATGCATATGAAAACAATAATAACGTTACCCAGAGGCACAAGCACGCAAATAAGCATCGAATAACATGTTTTTTGTGCGAGTAAAATATATATCAAATACATACATTGATATTTTCGATTTGTTAGTAGCATAAAAATAGAGAACATCCGCCGTTTTACCTTTTTCATAATATTAATAGATATTTTTCCTGTTCCAGTATGGAGTGGTCTTCGGGTCTTTCTTCTTAATGCCGTTCACCGTGTTTTCCGGTTTCTTTCTTCTTTACAAGGATGCCCCGTTCTACGTTAAGTGGCTTTTCCATTTGTCATTCCTCAAGCACGGCTTCATAGGTTTAAACAAAGCCATTTTCGGCATGAATCGCACAAAACTGCCCTGTTTAGAACAAATGTTCTGCTACTACACTAGTCCTAAACATTTTCTCAGTGAGAACGACATGGAGGGTGAGAGTTACGCTTTGGTGGTGATAGCGCTGTTCGCAATCGCATTTGTAGTTATAACGTGCTCATATGTTATATTAAAAATTAGGGTGAAGAGTAAATGGTAGTAAATTATTTATATTGTTACAGAGCTCAAATATGACCTATATTTTTACTTTAAACTAGTTATGAAATAATGTAAAGTGGAGTCTAAATGTTGCGTATTTTTTTAAATTATAGTTGCTGCTGTTAGCGTAACTATAATAAATAGTATTTTTTATTTTGCTGAGTGTATAACTGACTATCTGAAATAGCGATTGCATATTAGAATGTATCAGTGTATAATAACAGTATTATAAACTTTACAATTGGGCAATATTTGTACAAAAAATCAACCTGAAGTTAAAAATTGTGAGATATCTAAGTTTTAGTTTTAACATAGATTAATGCTCAAACGGTTGAACAAATAACTAAATATATTTTTTTTACTTTTGAAGTATCTAAATTGTAACCCTGAATGTATTCTAAGATTTTCTTAAGGTTTTAAATATACAATTGGTAAATACATTTACAAGATAAGACTTATTTTGGGACCAAGTTGTAAATCAAAGTAATCTGCTTGTGACTCTTAACTAAAATTTCATCTATATAGGGGTATATCTTCTTAACGTAAGTATATATATATTGTATAAGTAGAATTTTGTATCGTTTTATATTCATCAATTAACTTAACAATCGTTTAATATATAATGCAATAGAATCTCATGGATAAAAACCGTAATTGTTTTAATAAATATTCAGGATAAAAAATAACATTAGACAGTAAAAACTATTTAAATCAACTTTCAGACATTTAAAACAGACAGACAGACACCTTTTACATGTTATATGTTTTAATTATATTGATAACATGTTGGTGTATTTTGAAAATATGAAAGAAGTTAAGCTCACAATAAACTGCTAAGTATTCCAAATATATTATAAGAGTATCATTAAAATTTTATGGGACTTCGTAATTTGGATTTGGATCAATTTAAAACCCTTAGGGACTAAGAATTACTTACTATAAGTAATTTATAGATGATTCTGGACATAATTAAGACTACGAAACTCATTATAAATTGAAAACGATGTTGATAGTCAATCCAAACTTGAAGTACGCCAATTATTTATATAAGTCTTTTATTTTTTAAATTAATTTCAATGTAAATAATTTCTGTTTATATAATGTTTAAGGTACATATGGATTCAATTATCACGCAAATAGACACATGAAGAGAAGCCCTTATAAAAATCACAATAAATCAAATAAAATACTGTTTTGTTTTGAAAATTTTGGTATATTTGGCACATTTTCGAGATCAATTGGACGTTAGATACATACTATATAATACACACATCGTGACCAATATCAAAACCAGTGTTGCATTTGCGAAAATCACATGAAAATTATGTTCAGAATCGATGTAGTTAAGTAATAAATAGTGGAAATTATTAAAATTAATGAGGTGCAGGGTTATTGTTACAATTTACCAAATTCTACATCTTAGCCAGTTATCTTATATTACGGGATGGAAATGTGTCATGCTATTTAAGTTTTATAAATTTCTGATTATATATTTATTAGAAATGTAATCACGGTGTTTTAGCACGATGACGCTTACAACCATATCATGAAAAAAATGTACTTTTGTCTGGTAGTTGTTAATTTTATTATTGTGAGCGTCTGTGTCCTACAGAAACGTTGATGTTTATATGATATGTGTTGAAAAATCGCATAGTATTCGGGCAGACAAGTAAACAAGAGCATACGCAGAGTTATTTTGAAGGATTTATTTGTATGTTGGATTATTTATTTGTACGTTTTGATCCGTGTATCCCAACTGATGAGTATATAATCAAAGTGTTTATTATATTTTTGTATGTATAGTACTTGCGTAGTAAATTTAGTTGTACCCAGATGATTAAGTAAATACAATACCTACCATATTTTAAAGCAATGACTGTGATGTAGAGCTAACTTTGCGTGATAACATATTCTTTAAGCTGTACCTAATATTCAAGGTGTAGCATGCTAACGTAAAAATGTAATACTGAGATTTATTGTTTCCCATTCTATATTCTACAAGCTATAAAATTGAATAATACCACCCAAGCACATAAGACCTGAAGTCTAAAAAGAGAAGAAATTCCGAAAAAATAATAATATTATTACAATAGATGAATCACTACTCTTGAAGATATTGGAATGTATATTATTAAATAAAATAATGTTCGCCGTAGTATACTTTGCAAATCAGTACATAGCGAAGAAAACACTATGTGTCTTTATAAACACCACAATCAAAAACGTGAAGATTTTTTTCTAAAAAAATCTCCGAGTATTATTAATTTATTTCCAATCAATAGATGATACTAATTATGTTAGCATACTAACCTAAATCGACGTTAACGGGAAATGTAATTTTGTATTGTTTTATACTCTTTAGTCTTCAATAATAGATGACCAAACACGAACCAGTTATTCCAATAGATCGGAATCAGAATTGCCAAGAAAGACGACGATTCGTATTCTCTAATCCAGCGCTACCTCCAACATGTGTACAGAGTTTTTACGTTTTTTTAAGTGAACATTGCAAGCAATGTTGATTTAGGGCAGGTTGTTTCAACTTATTTTTACAGATGTGTAAACGTTAAAATTCACACAAACTGTAGTCACAGTATAAAAAGCGTTGTTTCACAAAATGTCTCCGTTGCCTTAATAACGGAACGTTAAACAATAAGTTAGCGTAATCGTTATTTTTTGACATACTTATATTACGTTAACCAACATTTTGAAACAACCCGCCCTTAGTTCACTTCAAAGTCGACTGTTAACTAAAATTATTGGATCCGAGAATTCGAAACGTCGTCTTTCTTGGCAATCCAATTCCGAACTAATGGAATAACTTTCAAGAATGATGGCCCAGGTCTAATCATGGTAAGTTTTAAGTAACTGACGTACCCTTTATAGGAGCGTCAGTGAGACTGTCACGCCAGTTTTATACGTGACATTACGCCAACATTATTGTAAATATTAATTGTTTAAATAGAAGTAATAAATCTGTGTTCATTTAATAACTATTTGTTTGATTTTAAACTGCCATCAAATCAAAATTACTAATTGACTATACCCAACATCTCAGAGCTATTAGGAACAATGTGTACTAATGATAAAATAGTGGTCAATATCCATGTACTTTAACTATCTATCTCTCGACTTTCCCTTTAAATTAACTTTTTAAATAAAATCCCTTTAAATTGCTCTGCCTGGTTGGCCACTTATACTATACACAGATATAAAAACATGTTAACTCGTCAGATTTCATTCAGACATAGTGCATAGCAAAAGTCACAAGTACCAAGCAGGCGCGGTTTTAAGCGGAGGGGGGGGTCACAGGGGTCATGACCCCCCCCCCCAAATTCTTACTGTCAAATCGCAATACCTTAAAAATATGGTAAAACAAAGATTGAAAACCAGATATAACTGCATACGTTCCAATTACTTCCATTTGTTTTATGATGTCATTCATATTATTTTTATTTATTGACCACCCCCTCCCCCAAGTTTGGTATGACCCCCCCCCCCCAAAATTTGAGTCTGCGACCGCGCCTGGTACCAAGGCACAGCAGCATGTAAAGAATTATCAAAGATAAAGTGTTGAATTGCCAGTGAAGAAAAGCTAGGAGCTAATTAGTATCTACTTACCTACCTTTACCTACCTTGGTAGATATTCATCACTATTGCGTCACGTTTTGATTTATGACGGTTGTAATCCTGATCGCAAAAAAATATACTCTCTAATGCAACTGTATGAAGAAACAAACCAAAAATTTATACCTAACGTATAATGAAAGCTCCTTATTCGCAGATACGTTTCATAATTCGTAATCATAAATAAGTCGCGAATACAGGAATCAAATACAAAATAGAGTGGTAATTTGTATAAGGTTACTAGCTGACTCGGTAAACGTTTTTCCATACCATAATAAACTATAAAATCGCGGCTATAGGATTATAAACGGGGGGCTAGTGACAGATGAATTTTTGTCCAAAAATATTTAAAAAATCTGGATAACACCACGCATATTACCTAGGGGTATAAAATAGTCTACAATTTCTTCACAGACTTACCAAATATACACAAAAAAAAAATCGGTTACGCCGAGGAGTTTTTATATATTGGACAGAAAATACGCTCGAAAGATGAAACTTAAAATAAAAAATACCAAAATAAACCGAGTTAAAAAAGGATTTAACTTTATTAAGGTACAAAAACCAGAGAATAAACAAAACAAAAAGAACAGTACATAACCGAGTGGACACAATTCCGTCATTACAGGTATGTTGTAGTCATGTATCACACATTTTAATACTTACTTATTAAAGAAAATAAATAAGTGTAAATTGAACCCACGTGAATAGAATTCCGAACGATAAAAATGTTATTTACATTTTTTATCTATTACTGTGCAAGTGACTATTTTAGAGTAACATTACTGTCAGGGGCGTAGCTACCGCCGTATCTGCCGTATCAATGATACGAGGCCCCGGGGTTACAGGGGCCCCGAACGTGACGTTAATTAGAGCTCCCCAAACAGAGTTCATAACCGTACGACAATTAACGTACAAATACATGATTGTCAATAAAAAGGTGATTACTTGATTTAAAAACGATTAATACATGAATTCGACTTACGAATCCCGTTTTATGCGATAGTTTTTTCATGTGCCTGGCACGATAGTCAGCGGAGTACGAGAGGGAACACTGCCCCCAACAAATTTCGATACGGGACCCATCCAAGGCATGCTACGCCACTGATTACTGTATAATAAATATCATTGTTTCATGGTTTATTGTCATGTATTGGGAGGGAAATAAATAGGCATATACAGGAATTAGGATTATTGTTGCCATGGTAAGTATATATACACTATACGTCCAGAAGAGCTTCACGGCCAGTACTGCCACCTTACTTATTCATATGCACACTCCATCTAAATGAAAGTACAATGGCAAATTCAAAAGCATTACTACCTAAGTAGGTACCAAGAGCAAAACAGAAATCGAAATTCGGTCAAATCCTATGACGATTTTTATCTCGCCTGTAATTATATATGATAACAATTGACATACCAACGACTTTTTAAAGTAGATACTACATACTAACAGAGAAGCGTAATTTTGTGTCGATATTGTATTATCTATATGGTTATCAGCAGCAACATTGACCATTGACCATTATATACGTTCACACAGAAATTAGTACCTAATTAAGAAAATATTGACTCATAAGAGTGACTAGGAATACATTATACAATATGGAAGAAATGTTTATTAATACACTTGAACTATTAAATAAAACCGTGGATGAACCTTGAACTATTAAATAATTCTGTTAAGACTGATTTCAACGGCTTCCAATCTCTGGAATCATGGCATGTAACACTACTGGATATTGGTATATGACTTACATTGGTGTACGTGCATCCTCAAATAGATATATACAATAAGTATGCAAGATTTTTTATATTTTTATCGTCTGAAGGTAGCAGCGCGAGCATGGCGTCCACCTGAATGGTTCTTGAGGTTGACCACAGTTGCGTACATATAATATTACTTGTATTGTACATACTTGCTAACCATTATCCCGCATATAAAGTTTAAGGGCAAGAAATTTGGGCCCCAACGCTCACCACGCTGGTCTGGCCGGCATGTTAGACATGTTATTCCAACCATTTATTAAACTTGCCGTGTATGTAACATATTTTTCAATATTTCAAACCACTTTGAAACAATTCCTGACATCTGATTTAACTGAAATTTAGCTTACAGGTTTAGTTCGTATGGAAAGCAAAAGAAAACATTCTAAATCCAAAGTCTCCAAAATGGCGGACTACTTTTTTATGCACTTCATGATAGCAGCCATTTTTGACCTCTTCCGCTCTCTATGATCTTATGTAAAATTTCAGCTCTCTTTGACATCATAGAAAGCTGGAATTTTACATAATTATGTAAGTCCGGTGTCTGGCAATGCAATATTATGGAGACATAGAGCAGATTTCATATTGGAGCCTGGATGACTTTACTAGAACTAGTAGACTTTAGACTCTTTTGTTTTCTGGAGGATCTGTATATCTATTTATTTTTTAAAAGATGTGTGTTATGGAGTTTGTTTCGCCGTTTCTTCTTCATAACAAAACACCTTGGAAACGGTGGTAGCTTCTTGACTTTCAAAAAGAATTCTGTAAAGAATCTACTTTGAATAAAAATATTTTGATTTTGATTTTGATTTTGATCTAGAAGATGGAGCCGCAAAAGTGCCGTTAGAACTCCCAGATATGTTAACATAGGCGAGTTTGATGTGTAGCACATATAAGCACTTAACATCACTCATGACTTTGTTGAGGCCTGGCCTCGACATTTTATTTTAGTTTCATGGGTTTAAGAATTTTAACTCAACAATCAACATCGTATAGAAACCTACCCAACTTTGTTTTTAATCGTGACAGTGATATAAATTTTGTTTTATGTTTAATGTAATTACTTACATGCATACATTACATAGTTTTGCAAAATACTTTTTAAACTAAGTCGTTAACGTATATTTTTTTTATATTTATGAGTGGTTATAAATTACATACTTTTTTGTACTTGTGTTGTGTTGTGATGTTTTTTTGTAAAAATATATATTTCTCGCCATTTCAACATTTTTTTTATACTTTTTTGTAATAAGAAGTACACAAGAAGTTCTACTTGTACTAGTGCCAAATCAGATGCATATTTATCTTCACTTTTTGAGTGGTAACACAAGTTAAATAAAAAATAACACAAATATGTCTACAATATGTTCTTAAGAAAAAACCGTAGCCCACTGTGAGTTCAATAATACAAAGTTAGGTTAACCCGTTTTAGAGAAATAATTTGTGTATACTTGTCTGGTCTGCGAATAACTCATAGGCTATTTTTTTATACTCGTAGATGATAAGGGTGACAACATCTTTTTTTTTTGGCATAAAAAAACCTATAACCCCAAATTTTCACCCCCTGACTCCTATTTTTAAATCGCGATGTTAGTAGATAGTAGATGTTAGTATAATGTGCAAATAGGTATGTGTACAAAAAGGGAAATTTACGAAGCATGGTTATGTAGGTATAGGCCCTACATCACTCTCTCAGACAAGCAGTTTAACAACCTCACGAGTGTAAATATAAGTATGTGGATGGCCATACGTTCGTGCATATAGTACAAATACCTATATTAAAAATAATCATCGTGTGTCTTTTATACGAGTTGTTTTATTACCAAAGCAACTAAAGACTGAATGATGTTAACGTTGAAGATGGAGAAATACATCATAAAGGATAGAAAATAATTTTTTGCGATTCGCTCTTGACTCTTGCCCTCGTGCCCTTAAAAAGAAAAAAGAAATTATAGCACGATAAAACTGCCTAGCAATACTTGTAATTGATTAGCCTGATAGGTAAGTATCTCCTTCATACTTATATAAATTTGAAAAAATATCTTTGCACATTTCCGATACATGTAAATCACTTTTATCGTCCGATAACGGGTCCAATTGATTAATATTAACGACAAACAATAAATAAAATCGAAAATTGTGTATGTCGTTGCGACTGGCAATACGCATGTCGCCTACGTGCGGTTCAGTGCAAGACAATCTTTTAATAAAAGTGTGTTTACTCAATTAACTGCTTCCGTTAATCCTGTAGAAGATACAGCGCCAGTACGCAGTCTAGACCGTAATGGATTTAGAAATAGACATAGGTAGAGACGATATCAGTGTGGAAGATGGCCGGCTGGTTGCGTTCACGGATGTCAGGTGCACAATATATCAAGGACTTACAAGTAAGTACTGCAGACAAGGCCATTATGAGATTTATTTAGTTATTTTTCTGATTTTTCAACATTGTATCATTACAGCCTTATGAATAATTTAAACCTAGGATTTCTTTAAATTATTATGCTAACTATATAGGCAATTAAATACAAACACCTAATATGTACGCAGTTTACAAAGTAACTCGTTTATCATATTATAAGCTAGTATACATAAAGCATAGAAAAAATAAAACCGGATTTAAAACTTAAATTGAAGCCTTAATATATTATCTTCATAGACTATTGCTTACGAAACTAGCCTCTTCGTGTTACTGGATTAACCGTCAGAAATTTACACTCTCTTGCAAAACTTGTTATGTTGTCTATGAATCTATATACTGAAGTAGTATATGTTATATACTTAAATAAAATTTCAATGCAAGATAAGGAAAATGGAGGCAATATGCATGTAGCATATTGCCTCCATTTTCCTATCCCTGGCTAGACCCAAAAAATATTTTTTATTGTTCTTCAGATACAGATATAAATACTTCATCGCTCAAAAGTATAAGATGTGTGTTTGTAACTTAGGAAAGAAAAGCAATGTGTAAGAATTACGATACCTGTTAGACTTCGTAAACAAAGAAAAGCCACATATTGATAACAATAAAATTATACTAAAAACCTTTTTTATATCTAATTAGCAAATATATGTTATTTTTTCAAGTAACACCTATAATACTTTGTGTCTAATAAACAATTCCTGCGATCACAGCAGTAAGTACTAGGTTTTTACTTAAATTTCCATAATAAGTAGGCGAAGGCAAACAGCAATCGCTAGGCTAGTACTCTGTGTACTTTGATGTATTACTGCAACAAAACTCAGGTTCGCTAATACTTTTGACTTAGATGAGTTCAACATAAAATATGTATTCATAGATTTTTCTATTACGTAGATGTAGCAAATGAGCCTACAAATTACGGTAAATGGTCCTGAACCCAAATTATATATACACTAGCTTTTGCTCGCGACTTCGTCCGCGTAGAAGTCGAAAACCCCTT
>DWNR01002190.1:0-13472 GCA_018250455.1 Polygonus leo | reverse complement strand
TCTTAGAAGTTTTTTATTAAAGTTTTCTTGTTTTTGCCTCCTCAAAGTGAACATCAACATCTACCCATCATAGAAGGATTGCGGATGGTTGCTGAACGACTTGTGAGTTATTGATACTCGACTCCAATAAAAATAAAAATCACTAACAACTTCTAAATTACACTAGTTCACTTACGACATTGCCTCGTCACAGCTAATATCAAGAGGTGAGTGGCAGTACGGTTAAGCGTTGGTAATGCGGTCTTCACACTCCGCTCTAACAATATAATTTCACCATCTTCATTACTTCTAGACTTACCCGTTTCTCATGCCGTTGCCTCGTCACAGCCGAGGCAAGGTGTCGACAGGTGAGCGGCAGCATGGCGGGCGGTCGTTGGATGCGGAGCGGCGAGGTCCTCGCGCTCCACTCCAGCGACGAGGCGAGCCTCGCACCAAGAGACGCCTCACCAGTCACCACTGAGCACGCGATGTTGCCTGCCACGTCGATCACCTGTACGTATTGGGCTTCGGGACCGACCTAGTGGAATAAATATTATTTTATATTATTAAATAGTATAGATTTGGCAAACGGGCAGTCAGTTCTTTTTATATCGTCTTAAGAGAGCAAACGAGCACGCAGTCCATCTGATAATAAGTGGTCACTGCCGCCCATGGATATTAGTGATCATCCCCTAGTACGATTAAATCGTACTTGAGGTTGACCACAGATGCGTTGGGCCGCACCTCAAATTGATAATACCAACTACTGTGTGGCAAGAAAAATGTATGGCAGTGATTCAATTGTCAATTGTGTACAGGTTCAATTGTCTACATTAATTAAGTTGATTAAAACTTATATAAGCATGTTAGAGATGAATTATCATTTGTCTTTTCGTGGAAAGGAAAACTTGGTGTGAAAAAATATGCTTGCAACAAAAATTACTTTCTTATTTTTAATAGACTTTAAAAAAGGAAAAGATTCTCTATTTAAGTTCCGAGAGGGAAGATCTATAAGTGCTGCGTGAAAGGAGAAGAGAGCTGCAGCACTTGGCACGATATCAAAATTATAAATCGATTTTATTTCGCTTTTAACATTCGTTCTGATGTCGGGTCTTATTAGGGTGCTGTACCCATAGGATGCCAATGGGACAGTTGGGTGGTTGGACACACCTCATAAATCGCAATAAAAATAAATAATAAACGAATTTGAGCTTTAATTCTATAGGGTATTTTAAATAAATATTTCTAAAATTATTTATTGTCATCTGTAAAGTCATCTGACTAAGACAAAAACTTTCTGTAGTGTAGTTGTAGTGTGTAGGAAACTGTAACTACACTGTGACAAATATGCTGATTGTGCTATGACTTATAAACACGCGAACAATGTGTCTTCTCCTTAACAGAGTTCTAAGAACAGTTACTGGACTTATTCTTAGATTTAAATTTATTTAGTACATTAGGTCAGATTAAAATTGTTATTAGTCTTTAGGCTAGATTGAAATTGTATTGTAATGCCAATTTTCATTGACTGAACCCTTCTACATACACTTGATTTTTGTTTGTGTCAATTTGTGATCATCTCCAAGTACGATTTAAGCTTGAGATCTACCACAGATGCGTTGCTATCTTTGAGGACTAAGATGTTAGCATCGTGAGTAACAACAACTCGAAACACAATGAATTGCTTCACGGAGGATCGGTCGAACTACATGAGTTCTACCACCTGGCAATTTGTTTTTGGGTAAAAATATCGTCTTAAAAGATTTTATTCAATACAGAAAATCCCATAGATCTATGGAACTACTAAAATCTAAAATATACCCAAATTTAACTTGCAAAATTGTTATAAAATTACCATTAACAATTGTTTATTGCCTATCTAAAATATGAGAGGTGATATTACATATAATACACTACAATGCTTTTAACTCGATTGTGTTTAAGCCCCCACTTGCATACAAATCGTCGCGTGGCTCACACGGCTCGGTACAAACAGGGAAGTGAGTCATGGCTTGAGAAATCTTATTAATAGTACAAATATATCCTGTGAGTCCCTAATGACGTGAGTCAGCGATAAACATCGTTTTTATTACAAGTATGTATCCTAATATCGTCATCGAGGTTCCTCAGAGAAGGACGATTTAAAGCTGCTAGCCCGCTGGCCAATTGGACTTCGTTGATTATTATTTTGTTAATCTTTAAGGATTTTTTTTCGAATATGTAGTGCTTTTACCATTTACAATTCCTCCGGCGTTTTATGGCAAATCAACTAATCCGGAAAGACCTGGCTAAACTGGTAGAGATGGGCTCAAACTTTCGCCTCAGTTTCGTCCAACCGCCTTCTGTGCAGACAGAGATGGCCTAAGCTATTCTTCTTATTATGAAATATATCTTTTTATAATTATAATGAATTATACAGATAACTTTAAAAGTCCGTGCCTAGTATTCGAATCTCGCATCATCAGCGTGAGATACCTACGTCTTATCTATAACATAAAATACTTAGTCACACTCAAGACATTCTCTGCCAGTCATCTCTACACAATCAAGTAGTCATTCAGTAGAGTAGTTCAGTAGATACCTACTAGATTAGACTACATAATTAACTCTACTACCTAAACTCCCATTTGAATCACGGACAACGCGAACGTTAAGTGGATCTAGAAGCAGGAAAATTATCAGATGAGAAATAAGAGAGTAATATTTGAAAATATATTTTTTTATCGTCTTAAACGACGATTCAAAACAAAAGACTACTCAAATGAGCATGCAGTCCACCTGATGGTAAGTTTTCACCGCCGTTTATCATCTCCAAGTATGATTAAATTATACTTGAGGTTGCGTCACAGATGCGTTGCTACCATTGAGAACTAAGATATTAGCCTCGCGCTGAAACAACTACGTCTCTCCAAACCGAAACACAATAAATTGCTTCACAGAGGATATTTTTTTTATCGTCTTAAAGGACGACTCAAAACGAAAGACGACTCAAATGAGCATGCAGTCCACCTGATGGTAGGTGGTCACTGCCGCTCATGGACATTAGTGATCATCCCCGAGTATGATTAATTCGTACTTGAGGTTGACCACAGATGCGTTGCTACCCTTTTGGACTAAGATGTTCGCCTCGCGTTTAAGTGTAGCCAGCAACCACGCCTCTCCAAACCGAAAAACAATAAATTGCTTGACGGAGGATTATGAGGGGTGATGGGATTAAGGGAATATGAAAATCCTTAAAAGTTATCCCAGCTGGCTGTGTAATCAGGGTTTGATGGTGAAACAATTTAAACATGGATGATAGATAAGATAAGTAAATGTAAATGGGACCTTCAGTAATCGATTTTTTCTCAATTGAAATTCGTGACCCGAAGATTAAGTGGATACATTTAGTTGAAAGTTGAATTTAAAGCTATTCAAAAGCAAGCGAACGCCAAGATCGATCTTAAACGTCCCCATATGTGCCACAGACCCATTTATAACAATTCTCGGTCATTGAAAGGCCAAGGAGACCAAAGGTTAAAAACCTTAGATGTGGCGCTGAAAATAAGTCACAGTGAGAAAGAAAATCGCACATATAGACTAACACATGATTACATTTTGTGTTCTAATGATTTGATAACATGTCATAAAAATAATTAGTTTCCAACAGAGCATATAAAAGATTTTCTAACAATAACATGAGTACGATGTACGAGCACAAGTAACTTTCTCTTACATTGATGATCTTCAACTTTCTAAGCGAATTACAAAGTAAATTTTGTAACCAAATGACCTGAACAACTTGAGGAAAAAATTCCAAGTTTAGGCACGTTGCGCACTAATTAGCTGGAGTCTTGGCCTAACGGCAAAAAAAGCTTTAGTTCCGCACAGATTTGCATTGCTTTATTTGCCAGTCCTACGTCTAAATCCGTAGAATTTCGTTTTGAAAACCGGCCAAGTGCATATCGGATTCGTAAATAAAAGGTTCTCTACTGCCGTACAGCTAAACACTACATTCCGTTGTTACTTTTCGTGAAGTCTATTTCACCATTACACATGGCATTGTACCAAAATATATTTAAAATAGTAGTTTAAATTGCAAGCCTGTCTATTATGCTTTAAGAATACAGTCCTTTTTTAAACGGTTTTATTTAGCTCACCCCGTTTGTTTATTTATTGTTTGAAGGTAGCAAACGAGCACTTAGTCCACTTGACGATAAGTGGTTATTGCCGCCCATGGGCATAAGTAATCATACCTGAGTACGATTGAACCTGACGTTGACTACAAATGCGTTGCTACCCTGGAGGGCTAAGATGTTCGCCTAGTTTTTAATTATAGCCGGCAACCAAGCCTTTCCAAACCGAATATAATAAATTACTTCACGAAGGATTATGAGGGTGGCTGTGGTACTTCCCCGGTCGAACTACATGAGTTCTACCACCTGGCTGAGTCCTGTGACAGGCTGGCGAACAGACAGACGGACAGCGGGGTTTTAGTAAGAGAGTCCCGTTGGAACCCTTCGGCCACGGAACCCTAAACATAAATTAATGTTCTCTTCCGGCAAGTAATTAAGAATGTTGCAAGAGATTGTGAAATGTTTTGCTTAGAAAGTATGTGTGTACAATAAAATACGGCGAATGGAAACAAGGTTATAAGATTGTAACGATAATTTCTGTAATGCGCAGAGCATTGACCGAGATTTTTATGTCGTTTGCTCAATCGTAACCTTTGATAAGCCGAGAGACTATAAATATAATTCATTCATTGATATAAATAATGAAAACAACATTACACAAAGAGAAAGCACTTTTGTAGGAAGGAAATCATTGTAATTTGAAGTCATGACTATCAAAATTACATAGAAAGAATTCGTTAATTGTTAAATGTTAATTTATTCGTATGAATTAAATGAACGAAAATTTTATCGAATGTGATATAAATACAATGTACTGTTAAGAACATTGTTTTCATGTAAAGTTTCTTTTTGTTGCTTTCAATATAATTATAAAAAAATCTAGGTTTTTCTAACCGGGAATCAAATCGCTGTTACCTAATATCTTCAGACTACCAACCCATTCACAGCATACAGTACACTACAGGCGGATTGGTAGACTTTTCACAAACATATCTTGCCTTGCGTATCATAGCTTACATCATGATTTTTATTAGCCGGTAAAGTAAACGATAATAATGAATCAGAATACGCATTATGACATCGAAAATTGAGTAGTGTATGCTTGATATTCAAACCCTAGACTTTCAGAGCAGAAAGCGGAATACCATGCCAATAGTGTTTTTTTTAATTATATCATAATTTATATAACTTATATTAGTAGCACCAATAACTACAAGTTTCCGAAACTGCATTTAACCAACTTCTTGTGGAACATTACATTTAATAGTAGTAAATTAAAGATTTACTCACAGCTATAGCGTCTAGTTCGTTATGGGGCAACCGGCATAAGATTTCGTACTCCATGCCGCCAGATTTTAGTCCAGCAACGTAAAGGGCATAGTCGGTGATGAACACCAACAAAGGTGCCCATGATCCGTCTTCCATACTATACGGCGACTGGACTTTCATCATCTACAACAAAAAAAAATGTTTATTTTTATTTTTGGTGGCATATGACTTTGCATGCATATAATTGGATCTGCAGTGTTGATCTTGGAAGTACACTTATGTACATAGGTTTTCCCCCAAAGGTCACATTTAACATGGTCGTATTCGTTGCTTGCAAAAGCCATTAATCCTGAAAATTCAGTGACAAAAAAATGTATTAATTTTTAATTGAATATTTTTAGTATATTTACCCTGTTCAATGTTTCATTGGGATATGAAAAGATTTGCAGTCGCAGTTTCTCGCTGCATTCAATGGCGACGTTATCTTCAAAGCTGTCGAAGTACGACGGCTCGTCGGCAGTTAGAAGCCTCACCGAGAGTCTTTTATTCTCAATAACTTCCTTGTCAATAAGACGAGACATTCTCTCGGCGGAAATTCGGAATGTTTCTGACACAGCTTTAAATGGAAATATGATGCTTGGAAATTGTTTTTCCATTCTCAGTTTGAACTGGAAGAACTTATTGTTCTTTATTTTCAACTCAAGGTCCTTTCTTTGGCAAACGTTCTTTAGGTATCTATTTAATAGCGCCGATTTATT
The DNA here is from genome assembly GCA_018250455.1 of Polygonus leo. Classification (NCBI taxonomy): domain Eukaryota; kingdom Metazoa; phylum Arthropoda; class Insecta; order Lepidoptera; family Hesperiidae; genus Polygonus; species Polygonus leo. The sequence goes on along the minus strand of DWNR01002190.1, from coordinate 7,351 downwards.
GGACTGCAGTTTCTGGTTTGCTGGACTGTCGAAAAATTCGTCGTTGAAATCTTCGGCACCTTTTAGAGTAGAATTGTCCGTATTTGAACAATTGTCACTATTTGCTTGAGGAGCTTCGTCAGTCGTCTTTTGGACAGTGGATGCGGATTTACGACTGTATCTGTTTACGTTTTGCTTTTTGGGTGACGACAAATGCTTCGAAATTCCATTTTTTTGTTCAGTTTCCTCTTGTACGTTTTTATTGAATTGTCGTTTTGGAGTCGATGTCCTGCTTGAGCTATCGCCGTCATTTATTTGCTTCGCGTTTACATCTGTTTTATTTAGATCTATTTTACTTGAACTTGATACAAGTTCTTTTACTGGTGTGCTTTCAGGGATTGGAACAAAAGATTCCTTAGGGGCATCAAAAGCAGTTTGGAATGTATCATGAACATAACTGTAGGATACTCCTTTGTGCTCATACACAGTGCTCTCACAGTTAACAACATATTTACTTAAAGGAGGAAAAGCATCTGCTTTATTAACTAATTTCTTGTCATGTTGAGCTTTCATATTGAGAGTCAGTTTATGCCGTGGTGAACCTTCATTGGGTGTTCTATCTCCAGCTATAGTTTTAGACGTGGACATAATATCTTTGGGTTTTTCAGTTTCAGGCTGTGGGTTAAGATTAATTTCAACAAAATCATCTTCATCTGTTGCATGGAAGCCAGAGTCTAAGCTTTTAGAGAGCTGCTTTTTATTTTGGTTAACATCACAAGGCAATGCTTCTACAACATTATTTAACTCAAAACTTGATTCTGGTAGTCCTTTCTCAGCCATAAAATTGAAGTTGAAGTTCTTATAGAAATTCTTTAATGAGTCTATAATATTGTTTGCATCTAATAAATTTAAGACTTTATTATTTTGCTTTCTCTCTTCTACAACATTGGTAGTAATGTATCTTTTCTTTTTCAAAACAGACTTTACTGTAGGACTTTGAGGGACTTCCAGCGGTTGTTTCATGCGATCATGGGATTGATCAATATCTGCTTCAGAGAAATAAGTCTTCCTCATAAATGCAACATGTCCATTTTCAAAGCCATCACAGGAGTAAGATTTTTGTGTTTTATCACATTTTCTATGCACAACTGGAGTTTCAGTTTTATTGGAGTGGGATGATGAAGATTCACTGGAAGATGACTCTGAGTCACAGCTGAAGTTTGAATCTGAACTATTGGAGTCACAATTATACAGTTTCCCATTTCCATTTGTCTCATTATTGTTATCTTTATCTTTACAATTATTATTCTGATTACTATTATAATCATGACAATATTCAAAGATTCCACTTCTATCATGTTTTGAGTCACCATAAGTGAGAATATCAGACATGGTCTGTTGAGCAACATCTGCTGCATATTTCGGAGTCTGGTCTCCTGATGCACACCAGGAAAATCGATCAGTCGTTATATTATTTTTTTGCCTAAACCTATCACAGTATGAGCTGTCTGGACCATAGGAAACAAATCCCCTCTCTATGTGAATATTGTCTGTTCTAGTGTTGTTCAGTATGTCTTCATGGAATGATACCCTTTTCTTTTGTGAGCTTGGCCCACTCTGAGACTTCTTTCTACATCTCCGCCTGTAAACAATATCCTCAGACAAAGATTTCTTTGGCTCACTTGTCCTCAGAGCAGGTTTCTTAATCTCTTCAGTACAAACTTTTTCACTTTCTAATGCTTTTAACACTACGTCTGGCAAGTTTTCATACACCGTTGGCTTCTTATTGGTCTCAACTAGAAGTTCTGGAACAATATCATCTGGTACTCCTATGTTCTGGTTGTCTATGTCGCTGCGAGTCATGATACTACTGGTTGTGCTTTTGATCATTTCTTGAGATCCTGAGGGAGCTGCATCGTACTGACTGTCGCAAGCCAACTCCTCTGCTCCTATGAGGCTGTGGGACATGAGAGCTTGGCTTGTAGCTTCGGAGGCCTCACTGTCCAAGCACAGAACGCCAGAATCACCTGGAGTATCCGCTAGACTGCTGGTAGTACTGGACATCAAGTGTATATTGGCCTGCAGGCTCAACTCTGTGGGCTTCCCTCCAGTATCATCCACATTCTCCATTTTTGTATATTGGAATGTATCTTCGCCTCCTCTTGGAACTACTGTCGCAACAACTGTGTCGTCAGTTTTATGACGACGTTTGATTTTATCGATCTCGTAGCCTTTTATTTCAGTAGCCTTTTCGACGGACATCGTGATTCCTGAAGTCTAGCCTAAGTTTATAGATTTTTACTGTACAATTCCTGTTATTTTAGCAATACTTCATTAATTATTACACACATTTTGGGGCGTCTATTAAATGATTCACATATAAATACGGTACACAACAAGACGAACACAAAGCAGCCATTTGTAAAGTTTTGACATTTCTATTTGTTTTTGTATGTTTTTAACATGCATCATTTAATAATGACAAAAGTAATATTAGCTGTGCAGCCGTTAATGTTTGATAGACTTTTTGTTGGTAATTAAAAGATTTTTTAAATACATTCATCAGAATAAGTAATTTAACCGATAGGATCCATAAATCTATAAAATACACTGGGCTATTTAATTTTACTTCTTGGTCAAAATCGGACTTATACAAAAGTTTAACTTTTCTTGTATAGCGTGAATATAATGATCTGTGGTTGATATTGTATCTATGCTGTCATTTGTCACTCAATGTCATTTTTTATTGCCAAAAATTTTGAAATAAAAAGAGGTTAGAATTGGAGGCATTACCTATGGGAATTACAGATAAAGGTGTTTTTAATTTCAAAGTATCTTATCTCTTTATCTATGTAATTAATTAGTTTTAACTTCAGTTATTAAAATGGAACTCTTACAGAGAACTGTTTTGCTAAGTTTTGTGTTGTATTTGTGTGTAAATAATTGTGATAGTGCAAAAATAAACACACCGCGAGTGCTATTGCCGTGGTTTGAGAATTTGTACGTAAATTTTACGTTTGAGATCATTGAAGGCGGCTGTTACACTTGGTAAGTCATAGTTAAGGATATGAATATCGTTGGAAGATAATGTATTTGTGTATGTATACACGTGGTTTGGTGAACGAAATTCATTTTTCAGGAGTTTGTCTCGCGATGACATCATCGATATTGAGCCTCTTTACGAGGACACCTGGGGTCACTGCTCTCGGGCTGCGCGTGTTTCTGTCTCCAAGAGATGTGCGCCACCTGGTTCCGTCATAATACTGGCAGAAGAAGTCAACACTGGAGAAGTATGCACACTATTTTAAATTTGGCGGGAACTATTTCTGTTTACTATTAGAATATTGTTCTAACAGTCGATGATGATTATGCAATTTCGGCAATTCCTGTTACATGCCTTATGAATAATTCATTTCTGTTATTAATTAGCTATTTTTTGTGTCTTATATAATTGTTGAGATATTCTTTAACTTTTGGGCTTTCTTAGTAATTTTGAATAAGATCCTACCAAGTATTTCGACGGAGATGTATCCTGAAGATTTTTTTTTAATGGAAAATTAAACCACACCCACAATAGTAAAATTAAATGTTTTTATATTATGTTTTAACAAAGGTGTACAAGCAATCTATATTCAAACATTTTTGAATAGAAATTAAATTGCATCCAATACATGTAGTATTGCAGTTGGTGGATGGCAATGTAAACCACACTTTTTTTTATTGTATAAAGGCAGCAAACAGGCATGCAGACCACCTGATGGTAAGTGGTCACTGCCGCCCATGGACATCAGTAATCATCCCCAAGCACAATTAAGTATAAGCTGGCAACCACACCTCCAAAACAAAACACAATAATTGTTTCACGGAGGATTATGACACGGGTGACTGTGTACCTCCCCGATTGAACAATCTCTATCACCTGGCTAAGCTCAAACTTTGCTCGAGTTATCTATATTCCAATATTTATTTAGGGGTTATATACAAAGGGGAGATATACAAAAGAGAAAAGCAGGCATAATATATGGAACAGCTGTATGGGAAGATTGAGAATGGTTGCTAATGTTAAGACACTTCTTGGTAATGTTTGGATGTGGTTGTTGATTACCTCGCCTTATTAGTCCACACTATTTTATTATTCATATGTACATAATATCTTACTGGTATAACTGGCATAAAATTTTGGAGCTTGAACAAAAAAAGGACATCTAGTGTTAATAATCAGATGATATTTGTGTCGTATTAAGGTCTAAATTATATGCTGGTTTCAGATTTTGCGTGGAGATGTGGATATAGCTAAAATTAGCTCTTTAAAAGTTATGAGTACAACTTGGAAGTTATACTTGGAAGAAGCACCAGAAGCATTTGAAGTGATTGGATATGATGATCAAGGTATTGTAAAATATGTGTAGTATTTTTTTAGTATAATACTAGCTGACCCAGCAAACCTTGTTCTGCAATAAAAAATATATAAAAAATAAGTATTGATGGTGTAAGGCGGAAGGGTGTAAATTAGGGTTTGTACGTATTTTTCAATGCTGAATCATAAAAAAATAAAAACAAAAAATTTTGTCCAAAAAATAAAATATATAAATTTACATTCGGAGGAGTTTGGTAATAAACACTGTGACATGAGAATAATAAATATTAGATTCAACTTGTAAAAAAAATTTAAGGACTTTAGTTACAAAGCATAGCTTTAGTAACAAGCATATATAACAACTGTGTAGTAAATTTACTAAATCCACATTCTAATCTTACATATCTGCTTGACAAATTCTGTACTGTATAGAATTTAATCATCAATTTAGTTTGGCTTTACATACTATATAGGGTGACTTGTAACTCGACGTATTCCTCTTGGGATGTGATAATACAACTAATTTCCAACAAAATTAACCACTATGTCCCTAATACCAATGTGGCTCGTTATCGAGATATTCAATATTTTTGGTTTTGTTCAAAAAATCCCGAATTGACTACAAAAAAATCAATAAATTAAAAACTACTGTTTTGAATTAAGTTGTTTAAGTTTTTATCAGTTACTAATACATCAACAAACATTTATTAATACTAATACTGGCACAAAAGTCAAACATTTTAAAATAGCAAGTGAATTCTTATCAAATTTTGTTTCGAGTAACTAATTTGGTCAATGGAAAACTGGATTTATTTTGAAAAATCAACAGTACATTAAGCGTATAAACTACTAGAAAAACTTCCTTGTTTTATTAGCTACCCAAAAACACTAAATTATTTACAAAATTCTCAGAAATAAATGAATAACATGATGATAGTTAAAGTGTAAAGAAAAAATGGAAATTTAAAAAATCTTTTATTAATCAATTGGGATAGGTTTTACAAATCTTTTATTAATCAATTGGGATAGGTTTTACAAATCTTGTTCAAAGTGACGTCCTCCCCTACGGTGAATACATGCCCGCCCACGCTTCCTTATCTGTGTAACGGTAACTTTTGAAGTGAAAGAGCGTCTTATTTCTTCAGCCGCTTCCGTTATTTTTTCTCGCAGGATTTCGATACACAAAATTGGTGTTGCATAAACTAGAGACTTCATGTAATCAGTGGCATCAAATAATTATTTATGACGCCCATCGAAACATTCACGGAAAAGCGTTTTTGTGAACCTGTTGGTTTGACTTTCCCTGGATTTCTTTCACTTTTTTGTAACCAATAATGGATGTTGTGATAGTTATACCAGCCAGTCGAATTTGCTCTCATCCGTCCATTATATTCGCCTAAGAAAGCTTCGGCAGCGTCGGTATTTCGTATAAACCTACAATATTCCAATTGCTGTACTGGATCAAACACCTGCACAGGTGTATAATGGTATGAGTAGAGTCCGGTGCCGTAAACTATCGAACATACCTTTGGCCAGTTTCGGAAGCACTACAATAAAAATATCGGCATACTCAGCATTAGAGTAAGCTGCCATAGTTTGGGGGATCGTCTTTTTCTGGGAATTGTTGTTTGTGTCTTAATAATTTAACTTATTTGGAGAGCTAATAAAACAAGGAAGTTTTTCTAGTAGTTTGTACGCTTAATGTACTGTGAACTTTTCAAAATAAATCTAGTTTTCCATTGACCAAATTAGTGACTCGAAACAAAATTTGATAAGAATTCACTTGCTATTTTAAAATATTTGCCATTCGTGCCAGTATTGGTATAATAAATGTTTGTTGATGTATTGGTAACAACAAAAATAACTTAATTCAAAACAGTCGTTTTTAATTTATTGATTTATTTGTAGTTAATTCGGGATTTTTTGAACAAAACCAAAAATATTGAATATCTCGATAACGAGCCACATTGGTATTAAGAATACAATGGTTAATTTTGTTGGAAATTAGTTGTATTATCACATCCCAAGAGGAATACGTCGCCTTACAAGTCACCCTGTATATTATTTCCCCTGTGGCCATAGAGTTCTGCTATTATTTTTAATAACTTCAAATGAAGAATTATCAAAAACGAGAATACAAAGAGCTGTCATGTGAAAAATGTCTGTTTTAATGGGCTGATATAAAATATTATTGTAACTGGGTAGTGATATATCAGTAGGTATTAAGAGAAAGCAGCTCCTTATCATTACATTATTTATCGATTAATTAATCGAAAACAGATATGGTGGTATAATAAAACTACACAAATTGGTACTTTGTCTATATTTATTTGGTTTCCATCACAATTAAAACAGTCGCAAGGTACTTTCCACATTATTTCGTAAATATTCCATTCATACGAGACTTAAAACTAAATTTTCAAATGAAATTAAAAAGAATGTTCACGCAACAGTCGCTCACAGCAAGCAAATTAAAAATAAATTAATTTTTACATAATCTGTTTACATTTTTTTTCATAATACATTGACAATACACAGAATAAATACCCGGGAAGACAATTTTGAAGCGTCAAATCTAAACTATCCTAAATTTAACTAATGAAATTGGTCAAACTTCAAAATTGCCTTCGTATAAAGGCGGGGACCGATTAACGACATTGTAATGCAACAAGACCTAATAAACCTAACAAACACATGTCAATTTGTGTAAATCTGTTTCAACCTTAACAATGTATTGCCATTTTGTAACATATTTAGATGCTCAATACAGGTCAGTTGGAACTTGTTGACTGGTTGATATGTTGCTTCTCGATACATTACAAGGAAGGTCTGCCGGTCGAAGATGGTGAGTACTGAGTCCTGGTGGAGTCTAGATTCTCCTGGACTGATGGAGGATCATCTGGCGGACGCTGAAGGTGGAAACACCTAGGCCGATAGCGGCGAGAGCTAATGCAGACCTGGACATCATCTTCTCACGGTTCGCTGGCTGCGAAAGAAGAAAAATATATATTTAAT
>DWNR01002189.1:0-13478 GCA_018250455.1 Polygonus leo | reverse complement strand
GGGGGGTCACGTAGTCGTGGTCAAGTCCCAAGAAGTTATAATTTAATTTTGATAATAATAGATACAAGTAAATGTAATAAATGTAAGTACTGTTCATACGTGAATACCTACTTAAAAATACCTTTTAACAATTTTATTTAGTTGTCCACTAAGGTCCTGGACCCAGCTCAGGGGGGGGGGGTCATGACCCCCATGACCACCCCCTTTGAACCGCCCATGACTATAATTATGTTAAGTGTGACGCTATTTTATAGCTGTTGCGAGTGGACTGTATGCGGCGACGCTCGGTTCAGTCATCATCCTATCTCCTATAATATTAGAATATTATATGTCAGTATTACTCCTTGGGTTTATTTGCAGTGCTTAAATGCAGAAACAGCGATATAGGGCAGTGGTCGCTCCCATACACTTTATCCTGAATGACACTGTCACAAATAGCTGGTAATAGTCTCTGGGAGACGATGAAATAGTCCAAGCGCCTGAAAATAATAAAATTAAATTATTTTAAATAATATAGCATTTTTTTAAATTTCGTAACTTGTGCCGTGCCGATGATACGTGGACAAAAAATTATGTCCAATCGCTCACATAGATACTGGCGAGTACATTAACATCTAAATTAAGTACATAAGAAAAATACATATAAACATCTCGTCACGGTGTTTGCTATCAAACTTTCCCAAAACGGCCCAACCCCTATTTGTTTATCACGATTTTAGTATTTTAACTTATATGGTAGGACAACGTTTGCCGGGTCAGCTAGTATGTATATAAAACATGTATTATATTTTTTTTATTTAAAGAGGGCGCCTATGATCAACTTCTATCCACCGACGGAAAGGTCGGTCAAAAGTTACAAACAAGCAATGGGGCCTTAAGAAATTATTACATAGAAGATTTGCTTACCATCCAACATTTTTAGCGCGGCTATTGAACATATATGTCCAAAATGTGTATGCGCCGGTTTTGTTGGGATATAAATGCCTGAACGTATCCACGAAGCCTTCTCCGAGTAATTCTGTCATGCCAGCGCGCTCCTCGTTCGTAAATCCAGCGTTCTTTCTATTTGTCTTGGGATTTGTTAAATCTATAAAAACATAATATATGCTATATCAAAACATAAGACAATATTGAAATATAAATAAAAAATAACAACCACGTTGTTTAAATGAAATACAGCATAATGAAAATCATTAATGTTTTATACAATATAGTAAAATATTATACACACCTATTTCGTTATGCGAAACATTCATATCGCCGCATATAATTACAGGCTTTTTCTTATCTAGAGATTTAACATGTTTGCTAAACTCTTCATTCCATTTCAGCCTTTTAGGTAGTGTAACGAGTTTACGTCCAGAATTTGGTACATACGTGCATATCAAATAAAAATGTTCGTATTCCGCTGTGATAATTCGACCTTCTGTATCTAATTCCTCATCTTGCAGCCCATATTGCACGTTCATTGCAAGCTTGGCAGTGTAGATACCTACGCCGGCGTAGCCATCTTTGTCGCTGCATAACCAATAAGCGTGGTATCCAGCCAAGTTAGTTATCTCTTCTGGAAGTTTCTCCTTAGCACACTTCAACTCTTGAAGACAAAGTATATCTGGTTTTTCATATTTTACATAATCCAAACCACCTTTGTTTAGCCACGCCCGGACGCCGTCGACGTTCCAACTGGCTATTTTGAAGTTCCACTCTTTTCCTTGAGAGTTCACAGAGGAGTTTGAGAAGTCAATGGATTCATAGTCGGTCGATGATTTTGTTTTTGACGGTGCCTTTTTTTTCGTATCCTCGATTGTAACTGGAAATTAAGTCAATTAGAACGTTCATATGAAGTCTGCGCAATTTATGAAAGTTGAAAGCCGGAAGCCCTACGCAGATCCTTTGATGCAACTCGTGGAAGTTTTAGGGCATGCCGGATTACGCAAGCGGTCCTCCATAGCTCACGGTGGAGGTATTTAGAGGACATAAACCTACATGTTGTCATTAGTGTAATTAAATCTAAAAATTGTCATCACCATAGAACCCTTACTTTAGCCCTCTGTATTACAGAAATATTCAAACAAAAGCAATTATTTGTTGAATGACCACGCGCAATATTACTATACCCAATCCATTTAAATGCAAATTATTTAAAATTGCGACTGAACTTGTTCAAGGCTAAACATAGATACAAAAAAGACATTAAGTCGTTATACGATTATATCGCTTTATGCGATATTTTTACAGTATTACAGTCTATTAATATTTTCATTATTTCCTATTAAACCTAATAAATAATAAAACGTACTTGATATACAAATATAAATAAGTTGTCTTTGTTAAGAAAAAAAGTCTTTATTTTGTATTTGACTATGGCTTGTGAAAATTTGTTTTAGGAAATAGCTAATACTTTTCCAGAAGGAAGGATCTTAAATTATAAGTAACCAGTACCCAGTTGTAATATAAATAGAATACTGTACTAAGTAAATAAAATTTCCTGCTCCTAATTACCACAATGAACAATAATTAAATAAATGAACGTTTTAAAATAAATGATAAGCTCACGGTTTCGTACGAAAGTTATGGAAATAGCAAAAATAACCTCATCGCGTATGGAACATAATATTTATAAAAGGTACTTATGGGTGTAATATATATTAAAAATTGCTTAAAATCTCTCTAAAGCCAAGGATCAATTATCTTGGTTATCTTCTCCCAAAAGATACTTTCATTTGTGACCTAACACCTAAAGACTATTTGTGTCCTTTACAAAACCTAGTACTAATAAAGATCACCCCACATTTGTAAGAAATGTCGTTTCTTTTTATAAATTCTGTATGTATATAGTTATTATTGTTATTACGGTATTATAGCTAAAAATTGCCAATATGACTGTAACGAGGCTGCATGTCTTAAACTGTAATAGGTACTGTTGTAAAAAAAAATACATTTCTGAATATACTCTGACAACAAAAAAGTATTCTAAATATTTTTTTTTTTCATACAGTGTATAAAACTACATTCCAACTGATTATAACGCCATGTGTTGGTAGGCAGCCCTTGGCATGAGTCCGACTTGCACTTGCCTGACTATTTCAGACACCCTTACTCTATCCCAAAAAATGACAATTAGCCTGTATATAAACATGCCTTCAAATATATATTATCATTAGCTGCAATTTCAATGGATTATTCTATTAATGAGCACTATTTTACTGAAAACTTTCTCTAGTAACAACTTACACTGTAATAATAAAAAGCATTGATAAATATATTATTTCCTTTCCCATTTTACTTCCATGCAATAAGTTAGATTAAAAATATAAATGACTACTACATCAGAGTAAAGTAAAAAGTTACTGTTCCTCTTTCCCCAATACTGCACCATATGTTAGTGATATCAGAACAATTAAAGTAAATTTCTGAAATTATTAAACTGCACAAAACAATTTCAACTTTGATTAAGAGCTAATGCAAAAAGCAGTTTGACAGTACGCAAAAGATTTTATAGAGGTAAAATAACATAAATAAATATTCAGCGCATATATTTTCAAAAACCATTTATTCATAATACAATTCAACACACTTAATCATAGAAATATTAAACATTATCCAAAATGTCAAATGATTTAACTAACAAAACTAATTACCCTTATCATCTGCTTGCTTGCGCCGGCGCTTGGTTGTTGGCTCGCCGGTATCTTGGACTTCTTCCTCAACTTCCGATGCTTTCTCCACTGCCTTCTTTGCTCCTCGTTTTCCCTTTACGGGTTTTGTTTCAAGAGCACCTTCCTCCATCTCATCTTCGTCCTTTGATTCTGCTGAAAGTTTATAAAACTTGTGAGTATGTTAAGTATATTTACTTTATTTTGTATTAAGACTTTATAGTGACAAGTATACATTTACCTTTTTCCTTTGCTTCTTTTTTAGTGACTTTTCTTTTTTTACTTGCTGGTGCTTCTTTAGTGTCATTTTCTTCATCTTCAGCTTCAACCTTTGCTGGTGCCTTCTTAGTAGCATTCTTTTTCCCTCGACCACTCTTCTTAGGCTCAGGCTCCTCTTCCGGTTCATCTATGTCTTTTTGTTCCTCTGGTGATTCTTCAGTCTCACTGACTGGTGTCTTTTCTTTAGATGGTTTTGCTTGTGCTTTCTTCCTACCCTTAGTGGCAGGTTTTGTTTCTTCCTCAACATTGTCAGACATTTCCTCTGCTTCAGCCTCAATTTCTGGCTTTGGCTTCGCCTTTCGTCCTCGACCTCTACCCTTTGGCTTATCTTCATTCATTTCTTTTTTGCTTTCAGCATCATTTTCTTTAACATTCTTTTTGCCCTTGCCGGTTTCTTTAGCTTTTACTTGCTCCTTCTTAGTTTGCTTTTTACGTCCACGACCTGCTGGTGCTTTTTCTTCTTCTGAAAGCTCATTAGTGTCTGCATCATCATTTTCTTCAACAGGCATAGAATCTGCATCTTCCGAATTGTCATCATTCGAAGCTATCTCTTCCTGGTTTGATCCTGTGTCATTCTTCTTTTTGCCTTTTTTAGGTACAGGAGCTCCATCTCCATTAGCCTGTTTTCCATCTGTGGTGGTACTTGCAGTCTTCTTACCACGTTTAGATTTCTTTTCTACTACGGCAACATTTTCTTCATCTCCATCCACTTCAGGTTCTGGAATGTTCTTGTCTTTCCCCTTACCTTTTGCTGATACTTCACTTTCAGATACTTTTACATCTGCGGCTTTCTGTAAAAAAATATTTAGTACTATGGTATAATTGCAATCTTTGGTAGATTATACTCACCACCAGCTTCAATAGAACAATTGTGAGTAAGATGTTTTATTATTTTTTGCAACACAATTCTTGCTACCACGATACTACTACACTACCACATATACTAAGAATAATTAAAAATAAAGTGCAAACTGACATGTGTAACATATCCTCCACAATTACCAATTCTATTGTTAGTAGAAAAAGTGTTTCAAATTAAAACATTACCTATATTAAAACAAGTGTGAAAAGAGTCTATGCTTAATAAGCATTGGCTTTTATTAATGTTCTAGTTGTAATAAGATGTATAATGGTCACCTATGGCCACAAATTGATTTATATGAAAAAAGGACATGACCAGTGTGTAAATTTTTACAAATAATTTACAAGAAAATAACAAGTCAATCACAAATTTGAATCACAAGACCCGTTGATCCGTTATATTATCATTAATGAATAGCCAACTAACACGCGGCTTATTGTAAATACGTAATATAATACTAACTAAAACTTCAATAAAGAAAACGGAAATCCTATTTAAATTGCGTGGCAATTGAAGCGGTTGCAGTATTTTGTATAATAATAAGTAAAACCCAAGAGTTACAATGACAAATCAAAAGTATCTTACAACGATACTCGTCGATAACAGTGCAAACCTGTATTTGAAGAAAAAAGAAGTAATATCAAAATATATGCTAATATAAAAACGTGTAATCATACCTTAGCTTTTACTGATCTTGGCGCCATTATGATTATGACTATATTTTACACAAAGGACCACAAATTTACAACAAAACCGGCGCTCCCCAGTTAGCGCGTCTTCCAAACGGGGCGGTGAACGAAGTTTCCGGTAAAATGACAATGACAGAGACATCAGACAACGCTACTCTGGCGCCAATTTTTTTTTTACTTTTTTACCGCCAACGAGCAAACTATGTGTGCCAATCCACAAAAGAAAAGATGCGTTCAATTGTTAAAAAAAATCACGTAAATAAGAAAATAAAAATAATATATTAAGTCATTATAAATTAACCGTTAACATAATATAAATATATTTTTAACTATTTACTGTTTACAAAAGATTTAAACACATGATCACAGGCGAAACATGATGGTGAAAACCAAACAATATCGAAAACAATCCACTCTCTCACGTTTCGTTTGGTTTTGTTTTTTCACTTAGTAATCCTACCAATATTTTGTAGACAGTGAAATAAAATAAATATACGATACTTGGAATCAGTTCACGAGAATCAGTTGAATTCCATCCAACTACAACAAATAATCTAGACCAGAGGCGACAGCGATAATGGAACAACCTCTTTCTTTCTTCGGATTCCGTATTTTGTCTAAGGCATTTCAACATTTATTTGAATACTGGTATTGGTATGAACAAGCATGGGTATTTGTTCAAAGCTTTCATAACATATGTGTGTGTCTGGCGCCGTAAGTTAAAATGATATTTGACAGATTGTTGACTGGTGAATGTCTTGAGTTTAGTTGACGTTTATGTGATGACGTTTGTTTAACGTGTGTGGTGAATGTAGTAATACGTTAAAGTTTAATTTATTTTTGTGTAATTTATAATAAATTCTAATTAGTAATGGTGAGAAATATTTCACTTATTTTTTTCATAAATAACTGATTATAATATATTGTCCCTGTTTAATTTTAATGTGCACATATGCACTTAATAGGTTATACAGTAGACGTTCACATTTCTCTTTTCATTTTTTAAAATTAAATTAGGAATTTTAAATGAATAGTAATAAAATGTTTGTATGTGTAAATTAAGTTAAAACAAGCATGCAATCTACTTAATGTTAAGGATCTACTGCTGGGATCCTTCCATGGATATCTGCACATAATCCTTAAATAAGGCTGTCTAAAAGGACTGCTTATGTTGGTTGGTTAATATTAGTTATTAACCGTAACACTGAAGTGTTGTTCATGATAGTTCTGTTAATATATAATAATCCACAGTTAGTATGTATTATCTATGGTTAATAAGCATTAGTAATTGTTAATAAATATGAATGCTAACTTAAGCTGCTACCTGACGCAAACGGGTGTGGTAGTGGCATAATTTCGACCATATTTTACCTGGTTTTCTTGTCCCTTGTAATCATAAATGTTTCTTTCACATTTTCAGGCAACATTAGATAGAAAAGGTACATTTAAGGTTGAATATCTCCAAGAGATTGAGAAGAAAGTGCAAGCGAGATGGGAGCGCGAGAAGATCTTCGAAGTGGAGGTCCCTGAAGAAGTGAAGGGACATGAAAAATTCATGTGTACATTTCCTTATCCATATATGAATGGTCGTTTGCACCTGGGGCACACATTTTCTCTGTCAAAATGTGAAGTAAGTTTTATCTTCAATCATTTTGTACTCTTAAAATGACTTTCATAATTATTTTAACAGTTTTTTTTGAACAATTTGTATTTGGTATATTATTCCAATTTAATATACTACATCAGCCCAGGTGCTGTTATCCTAGATTTTAAAGAAAAATGTATGTTTCTAGGTGTTGTATCACCTACCATATTGTAGGTATATTGTATTGTAGGTGATGCAATTTATAGGAAAATTGATTAATCTTGAGTGCATATTGTATAAACTTGGAATCATCTACAGTATGTGGAGAATTCTTTAAAGTATGTTGTAGTACATTTTTTTTACAGTTTGCTTCAAGATACTATAGGCTGAAAGGTAGAAAGGTACTATTCCCATTTGGATTTCATTGTACTGGGATGCCTATAAAAGCTTGTGCAGATAAGTTGAAGAGAGAAATGGAGTTGTATGGTTGTCCACCTGTCTTCCCTGAAGAAGAAGTGGTATCAGTACAGACCCAGGAGGATATTGTGCCTAAAGACAAAAGTAAAGGCAAGAAGAGCAAAGCTGTAGCAAAAACTGGTGGTGCAAAGTACCAGTGGCAGATAATGCAGAGCATTGGTGTCCCTGATGATGAAATCAAGGAGTTTGCTAATGAGTTGTACTGGCTCGAGTATTTCCCGCCTAGAGCTGTAGCTGACTTAACAAGAATGGGTTTACATGTAAGTGCATCAAAAATATACTGTTTTATAAGAAAAAATCACTACTGCATGCCAACCAACTGAATATTTATATCTTTAGGTGGTTTGATGCTTTGTTTGATGGTAGTTATAACATTCACTTTAAGTATTCCCGGTGCGCTATGACATGGAGTTTTTCAAAAAAAGGCGCGAAAAAAGCTCTCCTTCAAAGCCGGCGATGCATTGGCAGTCCCTTTGGTGCTGCAAATGTCCATAGGTGACGGTGACTACTTACCATTAGGTAGCCCATCTGCCTTATCGCTAGGTTTAGATATATATATAAAAAAAAGTAATATTTACAGTAAATGAAGAAACATTATTTATTGTTTTCAAAATTGTAAGAAATATTGATATTTTGGAATTATTTTTTTTAGGTTGATTGGAGACGGAAATTTATCACAACTGATGCAAATCCATTCTATGATTCTTTCATACGATGGCAGTTTCATCATCTTAAAGAACGAAAAAAGATTATGTATGGTAAACGTTATACCATATTTTCACCTTTAGACAAACAGCCTTGCATGGACCATGACAGGAGCACTGGAGAGGGTGCAGGCCCTCAAGAGTACACGCTTATTAAAATGGAGGTCATCAATCCTCTTCCAGAATCATTAAAGTAAGTAATACAAAAGTTATATACAGATAAATGAAACATATTCTCATGTTTAATTGTTCAAATCTAATGTTGGTAATATAAAATATATGTTTCTTAGAAATTTGTAATTGTTTCTTAGGATGTTCAATGGGAAGACAGTAAGCTTTGTTGCAGCAACATTGAGGCCGGAAACAATGTATGGACAAACCAATTGTTGGATCCATCCAGATATTAAATACGTAGCTTTTGAAACTGTCAAGGATGGCATATTTATCTGCACGAGAAGAGCAGCCAGAAACATGTCCTATCAAGGTTTTACTGCTTCAGATGGAGAGTTCAAAGTTTTGTTAGAAATTGTTGGAAATGATCTTCTAGGGGTTGCCCTAAAGGCACCATTTACTTGCTATCCAAAAATCTTTTCTCTTCCAATGTTAACTATTAAAGAAGATAAGGGTACAGGAATTGTTACCAGCGTGCCCAGTGACTCGCCTGATGATTATGCTGCCCTCATGGACTTGGAGAAGAAACCAGCATTTAGGGAAAAATATGACATTAAAGATGAAATGGTACTCCCATTCAAACCAGTTCCCATACTAGAAATTCCAGAATTTGGAAACCTATCGGCAGTGCATCTGTATGATAAGCTTAAAATACAGAGTCAGAATGATAAGGATAAATTGACCCAAGCAAAGGAAATGGTGTACCTCAAAGGCTTTTATGATGGTGTCCTGTTGGTTGGTGAATTTAAAGGCAGTAAGATTCAAGATGTGAAGAAGAAGTTACAAACAAAACTTATTAATGATGGTAGTGCTGTAGTTTACTATGAACCAGAAAAAACAATTATGTCGAGATCTGGAGATGAATGTGTGGTAGCATTGTGTAATCAATGGTATCTTGACTACGGTGATGAAGAATGGAAGAGTCAAGCCGAGAAAGCTTTGGCGGCGATGAATACTTTCCATGATGAAGTTAGAAAGAACTTCCAAGCAACATTGAAATGGCTACATGAATATGCATGTTCCAGGACATATGGCCTTGGTAAGCTTATTTAAGTTGGACTATTTATATATTAAGTTAAAATTTAAGTTTGCCAGGTGGGAGAACTCGTTTTGTTCGACCGAGGGGTACTCTGCCTTCCTCATAATTCTCCATGAAGCAATTTATTGTGCTTCGGTTTGGAGAGGTATGGTTTCCGCCTATACTTATAAACGAGGCCAATATCTTAGTCCTCAGGGGTAGCAACGCATCTGTGATCAAATTCAGGTATGATTCAATCATACTTCGGAATGATCCCTGATGTTAATGGGCGGCAGTGACCACTTACCATCAGTGGACTGCATGCTCGTTTGCTACCTTTGTACAATAAAAAAAAATAGTTTTATATATAAAGGTCTCACCATTATATAAATTAAAAATCAAGCATCAGCAATCAGGCTGTATTCTTGATCTTTTAGAGGCAGTTGTAAAAATTAAAGCAATTGGACTTTTATATTATTGTACTTTAAGTAAGTGCTGACATATTCATATTTTTTAGGAACCAGGTTACCTTGGGATCAGCAGTGGGTCATCGAATCGCTGTCTGATTCAACAATTTACAATGCTTACTACACTGTAGCACATTTTCTACAAGGAAACACTTTTAGAGGCAATGCAGAAAATGCTCTCAAAATTAAACCTGACCAGATGACTTCTGAAGTTTGGGATTATATCTTCTTTAAAGATGCACCAGTACCAAAGAACACAAAGATAAATAGAAAATCTCTGGAGCTTATGAAAAAGTCTTTCCAATTTTGGTAAAAACATTGCATACCACAATATAAATTATTGTAGTACTTAATGTTGATCATGATTAACTTATTTTTTTATTTTCCTGTTTAGGTACCCTGTAGATCTCAGAGTATCTGGAAAGGATTTGATTCAAAATCACTTGACATTCTACATTTACAATCATTGTGCCATGTGGGATAAAGAAGAGGACAAGTGGCCTAAGGGGATCAGAGCTAACGGCCATCTTATGTTGAATTCCGCCAAAATGTCAAAGTCGGATGGCAATTTTTTGACTCTATCGGAGTCTTTGGATAAATTCAGTGCCGATGGCATGCGTTTAACGCTTGCAGACGCGGGGGATTCTGTCGAAGATGCTAACTTCGTCGAAAGCACCGCCGACGCGGCTATTCTTAGGCTGTACACTTTTATTGAATGGGTAAAAGAAATTATGGCAAACAAATCATCTCTTAGGACAGGTTAGTGTGATAATTTAATTATTTTTGTCATAGTTTTTCGCATAAATATAAAAAATCGCAGCAACATAAAGTGAAAATAGAAAATGCGATTTTCTAGCGATCACTGTCTAGGAGACTAATATTTATTGTATGTATTTGTACACCATACAAAGATACTTGGAAAACATCACTCCTTCGGGGCAATCGGTTAATCGTGTGATGTATATCCTGCACTGTTACTACTTTCAAATATCTCTATAATGAGAAGTATCAAGTACTACTTGTGGTCCAGTAGACTAAGAGACGCTAAACTTGACATCACGTTTGATATTTCAGGTGAACACAACTTCCACGACAAAGTGTTCATAAGCGAGATGAACATGAAGATAGCGCAGACGGACGAGAACTACAGCAAGCTGTTGTTCAAGGAGGCGCTGAAGTCCGGCTTCTTCGAGCTGCAAGCCGCGCGCGACAAGTACCGGGAGCTGTGCTCCGACAGCGGCATGCACGCGGACCTCGTCACGCGGTACATCGACACGCAGGCCAAGCTCATGTCCCCCATCTGCCCGCACGTCGCCGAGCACGTGTGGGAACTGTTGGGCAATGTGAGTTATACTAGTAATCCTACTAATATTATAAACGTGAAAGTTTGTAAGTATGGATGTCTGTTACTCTTTCACGTAAAATCTACTGAATGGATTTTAATGAAACTTTACAATAATATAGCTTATGCAATAGAATAAAACATATGCTACAATTTTTAAAGATATTATGTGAATATATATATTTTTTATGGCAACACAACGTTTGCGGGGTCAGCTATTAATCAATAGTTACGTTATTAGCTCAGAGGATCAGAGATTACAGTGCCAGCTGGGGAAATGTTCTAAATCAAAATAATATATCCCGAACACTAAAAATCAAAAAAAAAAAATTACGCTTGTTTTACAGCATTAGATTTGTATTCATTTGTACTTAGATTTTAGATTAGGACTGGTTGTGTTTACTAATCTTATTATGTTTAGCTGTGAATTAAGAAAGTATGTACATGTTTATTAAATGTAGGAAAATAGGAAGTATTATTAAAATTATTTTCGTAGTTTCAAAGTTCAGGTGCTAGGAGGCTGAAAATATAAGATTATGTTTCGCTTAAGCGAGGCATTCAAAAAATACCAAAAGTTGGTTGGAATATTCTAAGTGTGTCTAAAAACCATTCAGGTTATCACAATTATACAATAAAAAGCATCAAAATTACTCGAACCCTCTTAAGTGGGGTAAATAACGAACATTCTTTTGCTGGATTTTTATATTTCAGTGTATAATAAAATTTGCTGTTTACCGATTTTTTAGAAAGAAAGCATTCTCCACGCGAGCTGGCCAGTGGCGGGTCCGGTGGACGAGATAGCGGTGAAGGCCAGCAACTACCTGATGGACGCCGCGCATTCATTCCGCATCTATCTGAAGAACCACTGCGCAGTGAAGAAGCCCAAGAAAGGAGAACCCGCCAAACAGGAGGAGAAACCGAATTCAGCTGTTATTTGGGTTGCCAAGGAATACCCCAGGTGGCAACATATCATATTGAGTACGCTGAAGGAAATGAATGGGGTCAGTATGCACTGTACATTAAAGATTACACTTATCAAAAAACAAAAACCATAAAAATTGTAACGAAAAGTAATGCTAACTTTTAATTCATACCCAATTAAAAAAATAGGTAGGTAGTTATATATTCAATAGAATCTGACAACACTATAAACAAATATGACGGAGAGAGTAACTCTTGGCATTATTTGTCTGTCATACTAGGGATGTGATTTGTTTGATTGAGAAGTAAGTAAGAAGTCAAATTCATACCCCTAAATATAAACCTGTATAAAGACTATCGTGTTTATTTAAATGACTGACAATTTCTACTGAAATGTTATTGTATATTACCAATTTGTATGTTACAAGTGATACTATATTTTTAACATTTAAATTTTATACTCTGTGTATTTAAGTCCAAATATATTAATAAGTACGGTTGAAACGATTTTCTTTCAGCCGTCCGGTCTCCCCGACAACAAGACGATCTCGACGAAGCTGGGCGAGGTGGGCGAGCTGAAGAAGTACGCGAAGCGCGTGATGCCGTTCGTGCAGGCCACGCGCGAGCAGCTGGCGCGCGTGGGCGCCGACGCGCTGTGTGTGGGGCTGCCCTTCGACGAGGCCGCCGTGCTGCGCGACAACAGACAGTACCTGCTTAATACTTTGGATGTGAGTCTGTTGTTCCGTACGCGCAATGAAGCTATATTTTTTTTTAATTTTATGTCGGATATGGGGGGGACCTTCAAAAGGCACCCGACGACTTGGGAGATGTGCCGGGTTATGTGGGATTTTTACCGCACTAAAACCCCCTCTGTGTCCGTTCTCGGCGCTTGGGAGGACTCAGGGATCTCCTGTGGAACGCACCGGAGTCCTCTTGCAGAGCAGCATTTTACGACTTCTTACGACAAGCAGTGGATACCGTAGCACCATTCTTGTACAGTCCCGAAACTACAGGATACATGATTTTTAATTCTAGTAGTCATGGTTAATCCCAATCTCATTCATTAGGGGTCCGGGGTACTACAGAAAACGAAGATATATTCATTGTAAATGTTTTAAATATCCGGTATATTTCCTCCTTGTCACAATAAAGGCCCTGTCACCAAGTCGCCCTGGCGATTTCGTCCACTATGTATACAAACAAATTACATTTCAATATGAAGTTATGACAGTTATAATTTTTTAAAATCTCAAATATTTACGTAGAACGGTTATTTGAGATACAGGTCTGAGAGGGATGATCGGACC
>DWNR01002188.1:0-13478 GCA_018250455.1 Polygonus leo | reverse complement strand
TACTTAAACCCGAGGCTAACATCTCAGTCCTCAGGGGTCTCACGCACCTGTGATCAAACGTCCTTGATTTGATTCCTGGCCAGACAAATATCTGAATAATGAGTATAGATTTCCGGTTTATGTATTAGTGTATTTAAGTTTGTATGTACTCGTGTCATCCACATCACAGGGAATCCCAGTATGCGGCTAACGTATAAAATGTTATTTTTTCCTATATCTTAACCTAGCGATAAGACAGACGGGCTACTTGATGGTAAGTAGTCCCCGTGGCCTATGGACATTTGCAGCACCAGAGGGACCGCCATTCATCGCCAGCTTTGGATATAGCTCTTTTCTTTTTTGTAACAGTATATTTAGTAATAAATAAATAAACTTTATTTGCATACAGAAAGCAAAACAGAACATGTTTGTTTACCGTTCAGCTTTTGCAAATCATTGGATCGAATTTCTTTCATGTGTGACTTTTAGCTGCGATAGAAGATTATGTTAGCTTATTTATTCCCAAATATCCGTACATCATTACAATGGCAGGTATGTGTATACTTGTGTGTAATTATATACTCGCAGGTATCATTAGGCATAAACAAAGACATTAGGTTATTGTACCTATGTATGTTACCTACGCAAGGGCTAAACCGATATTTGTTAATGGGCTACTTCCTTAGCGAAGATTATAACAAGATAATTAGAAGATTATATTATAGATTATATTAGGATGTTTATTCCGTAATATCTCTATATCATTAAAATGACATGTATGCGTATGTTCGTGTGTATGCACGTATCACATGCACGCATGTATCATTACGCATAAACAAAGACATTAGGTTAATGCACCTAATGTCTTAGTTACCTACACAAGAGCTAGCTCCTAATTATTCTAATGACGAACAGATATCACACATGCAGTGCATTTTAATTGTAACATAGCACCTCTCAACCTCAACCGCTCGACTTCAAATAATAGTGTTATTGCGTTATTGTTCACTGTCACACGCTTATTTGAGTTCGTTTTTAAATTAGTTCATATTATTCATGTAATTTGATTAATTTTATACAATCTAATCTAATAACAACGCATTGTTTGATCCAGAATCGGATTCAAGATGTCATGTCATAAATCCATGATTCAATCATTATTAAAGTGACAAATGAGTATCAGCACGCCCTGTAAAATTAGAGATTATCCTAGTCGTTGCCTTGCGAAATTACTAAACCGATTTCAGTTCATATCTGACTTCCTAGCTGAGATACAAGCTTATGGTAATTAATTTATCCCATAATGTCTCTACATGATTAAAATTACATGCATGCGTGCACTCGTCTAATATACACGCATGTATCATTACGCATAAACAAAGACATTAGGTTAATGCACATAATGTCTTAGTTACCTACGCAAGAGCTAACTCCTAATTATCCTAATTACGAATAGATATCACACATGCAGTGCATTTTAATTGTAACATAGCACCTCTGATCCCGCCATTACCGCGCAATCGGGCTTGACCTCAAATGATAGTGTTATTGCGTTATTGTTCTCTGTCAAACGCTTATTAGCCGTTTGTTTAGAAATTCTGTGTAGGTTAAATTTAATTATATACAACTATTATAAGATGTATTAATAAAACATATATTAGGTCAGTAGCTTATCAGTAGCATCCCAGATTCATACTTTTTTCTTAGTACGGGTATTCCAAACGTGAAACCTGCCAACCGCATAAGTGGTCTCTACTGCCTATGGACATCTGTGATCAACTAAAAGTACGTAGTATTACAGTCCTACTAAAAGTTGATTACAGATGCGTTGCTACGGTGAGGACTGATATTTTTGCCTCATGTACCAAACTTTGCCGATAAAAACACAAATATATATTTTTTATTATATTTTTTTTTCATTAAAGATATAAAACTTCAGACAAAGTATTCCGTAGCAGTTGTGTATAATTGTTTTTTATTTATAAAAATCGATAATGAGTGTGCAACTGTCAGATTTTGCCTTATTAAAATAAGGCTTATGTGTATAATCAAACCTCGTAAAAGCTACTAATATGTAAAATCCAAGTACTATTTATAAACTATAGTTAAACGTATACACTAAAGCAAGACAGCATAAATTTAATACCCAAATACCATAGCACTATAACAACATTAACCCGTAACTGCTTAATGGGGCTCAAAATGCCCGGAAAAGCGAAATATTTGCATATGAAAGAAGTCAACCATGTCTCATGTTAATCAATCAGCCACAAACCCCGAGGGCCAAAAATAATAAGCGTTCCTTGATCAAGGATCATATTCATTTGAACCGTTAAAATACTAGCAAAACAATATAACCATTGTACTCTTATACAATACCGCTCCATATCAATTTCTTTTCAAAAACCAATTCACAAACACTCGTAAAGTAATATTTAAACGAATATAGACCTTATACCTTCGACATTAAGATTCATCTGCTAGTGGAAAGATGAAATTGCATGTTGGTTAAATGAGAATAATTTCGGTATGGTAGGATACTTGAGCCAAATTAATAGCTTATCTGTGATCAGTTCGTCGGTTATTATGTCACTCATTGCGTGGGTTTCACTGCAATCACCTTTTGTCATAACTAGGGTTGGGGATGATAAAAGGACTAAATAGTTTCTCTTGGTTTATGAAATTTTTGTTTTGTTGTAATGATGTTTGACCAATATTTTATATACGTTTTTTGTCAGTAAAAAACATACTGGTAGACATCACAAAGAAAATTAAAAATTACTTTATATTGTCAAAAATAGATTTGAAATCTTGATTTGTATTTTTAAAAAATACGCTTTGTTTCATTATGAATAATCAATATTTGATTAAAAAATACTAGGATTTTAATGAAATATTTATGATCTCTGTAAAGTCAAACAAGCGAACACACATAATTTCTCCAAATAATTAATATTGTCAATCATCAACCCTACAACCGCCGGGGGTGGCGGCTACCGGGTTATCTGTTACATCTAGACTTTTGTTACGCGGTAATCAAACCCATCGACTGCGGATTATTAACTGCTAAACTGGGGTCGTTTTTACCCACAGGCGGTAGTTTGCGTGTTAAATTAATCGAACTGTTTTTTGCGTTAAAATTTGTTTTTTCGATAGAGATAGAGAACATTGTTACTTCCTAGAATTATTTTATCCTAGAATATTTTGGGGAAATATATTTTTTAAATTACACTGTTTTATAATATATGCATTTTTAAATAACGTCATACTTCTATAATATCTACAACATTTTCTTAAGAACAGTATATAAGTGGACTAGCTTTTGCTCGCGACTTCGCCCGCGTAGAAGTCGAAAACCCCTTGGGGTTATAATTTCGAAAAATCGTTTCTTAGTGCTCACTTAAATCCTGAAAGGAACCCTTGTACCAAATTTCAAGTTTCTAGGCACAGTAGTTTCGGCTGTGCGTTTATATGTCAGTCAGTTAATCAGTTTTGCCTTTTATATATATAGGTATAGAGAGTAAGGAATTTAAAACTTTAGACATAGTATGTATTTTCTCTATTTACTTTTTGTTCCTGCTAAAACGTCCCATGGACGTCGTCACGTCTATGTAACGATGAGACATCTGAAACAAACGTCATAAATAATTGACTTGACTTTAACCATCGATTCTCCAAGGCTTAAGATGTTCGCCTCTGACTTTGTTGCCATACTTCGCCATGTCGAAACGCACATTACTTTAAACTGCAGACAACTTTTTAAATCATACTAGTTATCAACAGATGCGTTACTACACCCGAAAACTAGATTTTCGTCTCCTGTCTGAGTAGCTATAGATGGCAACCACGCCCTTATAAAACCGAAAACATGTATTGTTTCACGGAGAATTATGAGGGTGGCTGTGGTACCTCCCGAGAGTATACATGAGTTCTACCACCCGTAAAAATATTTTTTTTTATTGTGTAAAGGTAGCAAACGAGCATGCAGTCCACCTGATGGTAAGTAGTCACTGCCGCCCACGGACATCAATAATCATCCTTAAGTACGATTGAGTCATACCTAATTTTGATCACAGATGCGTTGCTACCCCTGAGGACTAAGATGTGCGCCTCGCGTAAGTATAGCCGACAACCACGCCTCTCCAAACCGAAACACAAGCAATTGCTTCACGGAGGATTATGAGGGTGGCGGTAGTACCTCCCCGGTCGAACTACACCTTCTAGGGTTCTAATACCTAGCTACCTACTAATCTACACAAATATAGTGTCTTATTACCATTTAAAATTCAATCATTATAAAGCTTTTGTTTGAACAGGCTTTTGTTAAATATTATAAACATTACGCCTGTAAAGTAGCGATAATGATATTATCGACCAAAATACCTGCGGATATTATTAATAATACTACAAAACTGAACCAACAATTTATAATGCACCTCATTTCGGAACACCGAAATTTCGTTTAAATTTCATGTGACATTACGTCATAAAATGCAACGGAATTAATCCGTATCACTTCCGAAATTCAATCGGAATTCAAAAAAGAATTGGACATGACGTCCACAAATCATCGGAATTATTCAAAAAATAAATTCGACCGTCATGGGAACTGTCGCCAAGTTCACGGTCTAACTAATAAGGGAGATCCAGAAACGCAAATTCACAATGCGATGGACATTCTAAATCTAAATTTCGATTCGCGACGCGATAAATCGATACGGAAAGTGACATATGTTTTGAATGCGATCACAACTTTATTTTTTCTTTTTTTTTAGTTTTAAATAAGAATGGAAAGAGGGGCAAATGCAATTATATTTGGTGCCATTGATGTTTCAAGCCGGACAATAGACGACCGTGCACCTTTACTGCGGTCGTGTGTCGTGTGTGCCGTCTTATCCTGGCTTGTTTTGCTTAGAAAATGGGACTTGTCCGATCTTATCGACCCTTTTGTGGAGCTACTGGAATAAATATTGGGGCAACGTAATACTTTTCGTTGATTCCGCGACCGGTTGAAAAAATGTAGACCCTTACGAAATAAGTCGGAACTTGAAATATTTGATTTTGTATGTAGTTGTATTATTAATATTTACTTATACTTTAAAATTTATAATTTGTACTTATAAATTTTAATACTTTATAGATCATTTTTTTTATGAAAAAAAAATATACGCGACGAATTGAGAACCTCACTACCTAAGCTAATTAAATTTATTTGTAAAATAAAATATCCGCCTTGAATATAATTATTACACATCGGTAAAATTATAAAATGTTAAATAAGGTACTCTTCGCACCCCTGAGCTTACTTGTCATAGCCATAAATATTTAATCTGTACAAAGAAGTAAACAATTGTTTTCTCAGCCACTCGAGCGGCGAGTGTTGTACAAATTTGCGTATCTTTTGTATTTTTTGTAAAAAAAAAATACAAAAGGAAGTAAAAAGTGACCGCTAACTAGCTCTACATCCGAATGTTCGAGAACGTCTCACGCCCCACAAATAATAATAGGATTTAAAAAATTTAAAACTTCATTATTCTTATTTCTGTTTATCTGTGTGCAAATATTAATAAACTCATAATATTAATACAAATGAACTTGACACTGATAAAATGGCTATAAGCTACGCCAAATAAAAAATATTAATACCTCATATTTTATATGTAATTTCATTCGTATTTATTTTTGTACATTTTAACTACAACTAAAAATTATTTATGTTGATAAATTTAATAATAACGAAATTATTAAAGCGAAAATAATGAGCGTAATAGTTTACTTAAAATAATTAATTCATTATAACTTTGGAATCTTACAATTCCAAATAATTAAATATAACTTTGGAATTTTACAATTCCAAATAATTAAATATAACTTTGAAATTTTACAATTCCGTTTTAGAACTATGAGTATTTTACAAACAAATGAGTTATTTTTACCATAAATATTTTATCTGTATAAAGATATAAAAAATGTTTTCTCAGCTACTCGAGCGGCGAGTGTTGTACAAATTTGCAAATCTTTTGTATTTTTTGTAAAAAAAAATTACAAAAGGAAGTAAAAAGTGACCGCTAACTAGCTCAACATCTGCATGTTCGAGAACATCTCACGCCCCACAGATACAGATAGGATTTACAAAATTGAGAACTACGTTATTCTAGATACAAGAGAATGTCATGTTACTTTTGTTTTATCTGTGTTAATATTAATAAACGTATTTTTTTAATTAAATTCATCAATCGAAGCTTTTAAATTGATGAATTTAATTTATGACATTAAATAATTATTGATCATTGTAATAATCATTAATCATTAATTTATTGTGTCTTATACGCTGACAAAAACACGAATGAAATGTCACATTTAATTAGCTACTATGTATATGCAATGTTATAAAATGGGAATTGTCTAGATAAATAATAAATGTTTACGCCAGATACATAATAGTTTCTTTCAATTATTTAATAAAAAATTAAATGTGGAATTTTACAATTCTTTAAATTCTTTTATAACTGTGTGTGATGCTAAGAACGTTCCCGAATCAGTTATTTTTACCATAAATATTTTAAGTGCAAAAAAACTAGATACATAAAAAGTTGTTTTCACAGCTCCCCGGGCGACTGTGATACAAATTTGCGTACCTTTTGTGGCTATTTCAAGATGGTCTCACGCCCTAGAAATAAATTGGTAGCATTTTACGGATCATAAATTTAAATGTCAATACAAAAAAAAATGATCTATAAGAATTTTCTTATTTTAAATTGTGTTCTTGAATAATAACATTTATGTTTACAATAATAATCCTGATTCATAAAACTACAAATCTTTGTTGAAGTAAAATGTTCGCATTCATATCTACCTTAACATATCATATCTACATAACTGTGATATGATAGCCTAATCCTTAAGGTTCTCGGTGTTCAAAATAGAGGCAACCTTCAATATTTTAAAGTCATGGACGCATTAAAAAATTAATTATCACTTGTTTTTCGGTTACAAAAACATCTTGAACAAACTTGCGTACTTTTGTCAACTGTGATTAGTTGGCCAAATTCAAAGGACCATAGTTTAAAATTGTTCTAATTCTGACATTTATAAATTTGCATTTCAGTTGGTAATTTGTGGTTACATTTAAATAAGAGGCTTTTTTATATCTAAACCTTGTGATAAGGCAGACAGGCTACCTGATGGTAAGTAGTCACCGTCGCCTATGAACATTTGTAGCACCAGAGGGACCGCCAATGCATCGCCAGCTTTGGAGGAGAGCTCTTTTCGCGCCTTTTTTGAAGAACCCCATGTCATAGCGCATTGGGAATACCTCAGGAGGAAGCTCATTCCACATCTTGCACGTACGAGGTAAAAATGAGCGTGTAAACCGAAATGTCCAAGAAGACAAGACAACTAAAGTTGATGTGGATGAGACCTCATCCTTCACCCAGTGGTGCGATGGTGGAAAGGTGGCGTAGGCATCAGATCGAACAGTTCACTGCTCTCTCCATTATAGAGCCTATAAAATACACACAGGAAAAAGGCTCCCAGCCAAGTCATC
Organism: Polygonus leo; assembly: GCA_018250455.1. Lineage (NCBI taxonomy): Eukaryota > Metazoa > Arthropoda > Insecta > Lepidoptera > Hesperiidae > Polygonus > Polygonus leo. The sequence goes on along the minus strand of DWNR01002188.1, from coordinate 5,953 downwards.
AAAGCACGGTCATTTGACAATTATATAGCAAGCCTCCGATATTAAACCATACAGTGTTCTACCATCTTCTAATGTTAGTCTCAGATATACCTACCTAAGTATTGGTATTTACATAAATTTTGTCAAGTTCCAGTAAAATGAGATATTAGGGCAAATATTGCATCAATATCGTACCCCTATCCATCAAAGAGGGCGAGAGGGATGTTGACAAAAATTTACGAGATTAATATTTACATTGAAACCGACCCCGCGGAATGCTCACTCGCAGCTTATGAAGTTAGGTCTACGTTGGTTAAAAAAAGAGAAGGAAAAAAGACGATAATTGTGCTGCAAAGTACGAAAACAAATAGAGAACTAGTTTTTTAATGTATAAATGTATCAAACGAGCATACAGTCCACTTGATGGTAAGTGGCCATTACCATCAAGTGGACTGTATGCTAAAATAATAATACTGTATATAATAATATAATACTGTAATAATTCACAAGTAGGTATACCTACCTACGATTAAATCAAACCTAAGTTTGATCACAGATGCGTTGCTATCCCTGAGGACTAGGGTGTTCGCCTAAGTATAGGCGGCAATCACGCCTCTCCATACCGAAACACAAAATTGCTTTACGGAGGAATATGAAAGTGGCGGTACCTTCCCGGGGAAACGAGGTCTACCACCTGAAGTATGTTTTTAAAACATAAAACACACATATCAATGAGATTGTAATTTTGATTTTTTAAGGTAACAGGTAAAATGAAACAAATAAAAAGTCATAATTGCAAATAAACAATATTACTATGTACGTTAAGTTTTGGTTTATTATCATAACATCGTTTTATTAGTAAGAAAGCATATACTTTACTTTCTGGATATAACGGACTTTACGTTATAAGGATATTTGATAATTTACTTGATTTGAGCCATTTTCATGCTTATATCTTCATCCTTCAAAGTTTGATAATGACCAATAAGACAATTTTATTATTTTTTAATATTTTTATCAACAATTTATTACTAACAATTAATCAAAACACTCGCATTATAACAAACATACTTCAGAACCAATATTCCATTGCTTAATTCCTGTACACTGTACTCAAACACATTTAAGTACATTTAATAATTTAATAGTAAATAGTTAGGTACTTCATAGCTTATAAAGATACCAGTGTCCTATCTTAACCAAAAATCTACGACGCATAACTCCACTCGTCCGAAATCGCAATCATATAACAAAAAATGAGCCCCAATATTGAAATATCCGCAAATCTCTAAAAATAATCCCGTTTCCCCTATAATCCCGGGCATGGGGTAATGTCCAGATCCCCTAGAGGCTCCCGATTCTCACGGCCACCGTATAATTTTGCCATAAATAAAATTGCACTGTAAAATTTCTTGGACACTGGGCGCTCGTCTTAGACGCTTCTATGGCGACGGCTTTGCGCAACGAAATTTATTTGCGTTTTTTTTCGTGGTTTGTAATCTTATTATTATGACGTGTATAATATTTACTTGCTAGTTTTAATCCGAAACTTCGGTGTGGGCTAACTTTTGAGTAAACACATTCTACGCTAAATCCGTAGTTTCATTAAAACATTTCTACACAAATAAATGAATGAACATTATGTTACTTATCTGTACAAATAAAATTGGAGTGTCTGTTTGTAATATAAAAATAACTTCATTTTATAAAATACCTATATATGTATACATGGTACATTTATCAAAATAACATTTTTTAACATTTTTTTTTCTGTCTGTTTGTTTGTTCCGGCTAATCTCAGGAACGGCTGGACCGATCTTGACGAGACTTTCACTGGCAGATAGCTAATGAAATAAGGAGTAACCTAGACTACTTTTATTTCAGAATTATATAATATAATATGAACGCGGACCGAATTCCACGCGGGCGGAACCGCGGGGACAGCTAGTTTGGCTATAAGTCCCATTACTTACAGCCAACTTGTCCTAATGTCTTTATTTCTGTCGGTCGGTTCCGTAACTTCGTTAACGGGTGCTAAGGTAGACCCTTCCTCCTTTGTAGGTAACGCGATAGCGTATGTTGTATAACTATCCATAAGACATGTTGAATCCATATGTGCTTACAAAATACAAAAGATCTGCAATTATTACTTCTTAATATTTATTCATCTGTACTTAAAATTTATTTAATATGCATTATTATCGTTATCAATTGTATGTGTATATAAATATAATTATATAAGTGCATCTTAACCCATATTTCTTGATTTAAAATATTTTAATTTTACATGGCTATTTGGAAGAAATTACTAATGTAGCAATAAGATTCTCCGTTTCCGGTTATGTACTCGTAAATCCTATATCCTATTTTTAATTTTGGTGTACAATAAAGAGTTATGTATGTTATGTACTATTGTTAACATGTCGCGTGAAACGTCATTAAAAACCTTTTCAGATCAAATGACGACGTCTTGATGATACTTAATTCTTATTCTTATATCGATGTGTCAACTTTAAACGTTGTGAACATCATCAGTATAGTTTAAAATTATTTTACACCCGTATGTATTCCAGTCTCACTTTCGGCCGCTTTCAATAACCTATCCCTTATTATAAGTTAAAATAGCGATAGTCAGTTAGATCGATGTTATTATATGATGCCGCTATGAAAATAAATACTAAAAACAGAATAAAATAAATATTACAGACTCTCGTACAATAAACGGGATTTTTTTGCTATTTTTTATAAATCCTTCGTACGTGAATTCAACTCGCACTTTTCCATTTTTATATTGAACAAGTTATACCCAGCGCGCGTTGCTACGCCACCAACAAAATTAACTGTCGAAAATTCGTCGTACTAACTCAGAATCCTTCGTGGGCTTATGCACAACAACTTTTCTAAAGATCATAACATGATCAAATGCATGGTTTACGATTCTATAAAGGACATACATACAAACATTCATTTTTATATATTAAGAAAATAAGCCTCTTCCACACTCCTGCCCCGGTAGCCAAGACGATATTGGTATTTCCTGCGCTAGTTGCTACTGGGATAATGTACGCACTGCCAGGAGATAAGCTAGTAACTCATAAGTGCCAACCGATTTCTCTTTTATTCTAAGGTAAATACCGAGAGAGACTTTGTAAGGTTACTACTCGTATATGAGCGGGCAACCGTTGTTTTACTATATAAATTATAAAATCCCGATTAGGAATGGAAGTTACCAACTTCCATGTTTAAAGGGCGAAAATGTAGTTATAGTATAATGTTGTACGTTTTTTAGAAGCCTGAATTAACAATAACAAACTTTTACCACAGCAAAATTAAGAAAGGAATATTTTGTTCACTAAATATAAACAGTTCTACCATACATACTGTTTCGGAGAAGTTCGATAACAAACACAGTGACATGAGATTTTTATTTATTAGATTTTTTTTGCGTACATTTCTATTGTTAAAAATAAATTGATATGGTATGGTTTAATGGAATGGAATTTACGGGTGGAAGCAATTTATTGTGTTTCCGTTTGGAGAGGCTTGGTTGCCGATACTTTTACACGAGGAGTCCACCTTAGTCCTCAGGCGTAGCAACGCACCTGTGATCAAATTCAGGTATGATTCAATCGTACTTGGGGATGATTACTGATATCCATGGGCGGTAGTAACCACTTACCTTAAGGTACATAGTTTAGAAGAAGTGATAACATTTCAAGAACCTGCTTTGTAAGTGTTTTTTCTCTTTATACATATATTTTTGTTTTCGACAAAAATAAGTTACAATACTTAGTTAACGTCGTAACTTAGTCGTCATAAAAACAAACGAGCAATTTTTAAGCGAGTGTCGCAGTCAGTGGCGAGTGGAACAGCGGGTGCGGGTTAAGGTAAATCCCCGGCGTGAATATGGCATGTATTAGGACTACAGGATTACAGTAACCCTTGCGGAGTGGGGTAAGTGTGCATTGTTATATAGTTTTGTGGCCCTGAGTTACGGTTAAATATTGTATTTTTTAGTATGGAAGTGCAACGGTAGTCCACCTGATGGTGAGAATACATTGCTGGCCATGGACATCTGTAATCAATCTCAGACGGGATTGAAACATCTACAACTGTTGCGCGGCAAAATAGTTATATCGGTGGTATAGGCCCGAACTTATTTAGTCCAGGTCTTAACATTAAAATACATATACTTGTTTAAAACATTTGCTGTACCCAATAGTATAACCGATTGATGTCTTAAATTTTATCACGTTTGGTCTGGTCTTATAAGGACTTTTTGGGTACGGTTCCCACAAAATAATCCACACTACAGAAGTCGGAGTGGCGAGTGGAACAGTGGGTGCGGGTTAACATAAATCCCGGGCGTGAATATGGCATGTATTAGGACTACAGGATCACAGTAACCCTTGCGGAGTGGGGTTGGTGTTCATTGTTATATTGTTTACAGGTTTTGAGTTATGGTTAAATATTTTAATTTTTTTCTAGTAAAAAAGTATTTTTCTTTTTTTTTATCTAATAAACATAGCAAACGAGCACGCAGTCCACAGATGGTAAATGGTCACTGCCGCAGATGGACATCAGTAATCATCCCCAAGTACAATTAAATCATACCTAAGTTTGATCACCGATGCGTTATACTCCTGAGGACTAAGATGTTCGCCTAAGTGTAGCCGTCACCCACGCCTCCCCAAACCGAAACACAATAATTGTTTCACTGAGGATTAGGAGGCGCTGGTACATCTTGGTCGAACTAAACGGGTTCTACCACCTGGTAACTTACACAAGCATTCCTTTTATATCCAAATAATAAATTTAGATGACAAAAATACCGTATTATGTCAGTCGGTAGAACTCATTTAGTTCGATCGGGGAGGTACTATCGCCACCCTCATTGGAGAGGCGTGCTTACCGGCTATACTTATACTTATTACTATACTTATTACTTTACTGGGCGAACATCCTCCATAGATGGAACATGGGTCCTCAGGGATAGCAACGCCTCTGTGATCAAATTCAGGTATGATTCAATCGTACTTGGAGATGATTACTGATGTCCATGGGCGGCAGTGCCACTTACCACCAGGTGGACTGCATGTTGCTTCCTTCACTCCATAAAAAAAACCGTGAAACAATGGAAACAGCTCCGCCGTCAATTCCCACCCCCTTTATCCGTCCTCGTAAAGTTTTATCCGACTATCGTTTTTCTTCCCGGCTATCCGTTAAACGGGTTATTTATTCATCTTTGCGATTCCGTGTCTTGTGGGCAGTTTGATTTTGATATGCTTAATGGCTGGGGATTTCCATGTCTTAAATCAACCCTAAGCTTTCGTAACTTCCTAGCTATATTGGAATAGATGTAAAAGATGCCTGTGGCTTTTGGTTTTATATTATTTTGTATACATAAACTTAATAAAACATCGAATATGATTGTTTTGCCAGGTGCTAGAACTCATATAGTTCGACTGGGAAGGTATCTCCGCCACCCTCATAATCCTCCGTGAAGCAATTGTTAGGTTTCACGAGACGAAGATCTTACGCCTTACGCATGTGGTCAACCTCAGGTGCGATTCAGCATGCTCATTTGCTATTGCTTGCTTGCTTTAAACAATATCAAATGGAATTATTTATAAGAGAGTAGTGACTCATACGATTAAAACTGTTTAATTTATGAAGTAAAATTTGTGCGGAATGAAGTATATGTACTATCACATGACTCACTTAAATAAAATGATTCTAAATATGTTATTACTAGTTGTACCCGCGGCTCCGCCCGCTTCCCCTCCTTTTAGGGGTTGAATTTTTATGGTCTAAAACCTGTCCGGAGGTCTTCTCGACAGATTAGTCAAGTTTTCATCAAAATCCGTTAAGCTATTTTTACGTGATGCGCGGTCAAATAAACAGACAAAAAGATAAACAGACAAAAATTCCAAAAACTGTTAAAACGTGTTCTGTTATCGTTTCTAAGTATCCC
>DWNR01002187.1:0-13479 GCA_018250455.1 Polygonus leo | reverse complement strand
CGGCAGTGGCCACTTACCATCAGGTGGACTGCATGCTCGTTTGCTACCTTTACACAATAAAAAAAAAAAAAAAATTACTTTAACACTTAACTTTAACACTTAAAAATAATATGTACAGAAAAATAAGATCATTAATTTTTTCTTAAATTACATAATCGACACAATTGCATTACTTCATATTTCCACGTACACACAATATACGTATGATTATAACAGATGAATCGTACGTAGCAAGTTTAAAAATAAACCAAAGAATGAATCGATACGAGTAAAGACTCTTCCAAATGTAGAATTCATCAGAGCGCGTATTTTTAGTAATACGGAAAGCATGAGTTAAAGGAAATTCATTTTACATCGCTCAAGTTCAACTGACTGTATTCTAATTTGAATAATTTTCTGATTGGAGGATTGGAGTCTATACAACTTTGAAGTTAAATAGCAGTAGCTTAGATTCCAACATATCATAATGGAAGTTCAGGATTCAAATCCGAGAAGTGCACCTCTGTCTTCTCTCTATCTGTGAAGTTATGTGCTTATTGATCATGAACGATGACAGTTATTCTAGAGATAATAATTCTACGACGCGAATATGCTATTCAGCAGAAGCAACGTATCTCTTATCAACTGAATACGTATGTTTCAATCGTAGGTATTTGACAATATTGGACCTCTCCAGTCGTTCTCATGCTCTCGTGAGAAGCATGAGAAGCATAAGCATTTCCGGAACTATACAAGTTCTATCTTCTAAGTGAATTTGATGGACTGAAACTAGTAGTACCTTCTGGTAGATACCCAACCTCATAGTTAACATTACAATGTGTTACAACGTAACACGTTCACACTGACGTGGATTCTCTGAAATCAAGTATCGATCAATCGTTGTCGTCAACCATCCGTTAACTTTCAATAGAACCATCCATCATTCTCACTTTGCGAGCGCCACTTCCACTCGAAAAGTAAATTTCTGAACGCTTCATGTCAAGTATTGATTATACAGTCCTAATGGTTTATTGATACCCTTCTATTACTCTGACTTTCAATTTAAATTTAAATTCAGATCAAGTTTAATTTTCACCGCGCAACAACAATTCTTTAATGGCAGTTTGCCTTTTGAAAAGGTGTTGTTGACGATCACACTTATATAAGAGGCGACTACCTCAGTGCTCGAGAGTGGCAAAGCCTGTGGAGAACTGTAGGGCTTGATCCTATCTGAGCTTGATATGTCGTAAACACTACTATCATTTGCACTTCTATACTCTAAAATATCCAGTATAACGTACTTGATTCTACCTCCGTGCGATATCCTTCCATCCGATTTTATTGTCGACTCTTTCTTTCATAATACGTGATATTAAATTGTGAGTCAGTTCACCATATTTTTTAATGTGATCATCATCTAAGTGAAACTATTTGCAACATTAGGTTTCACTGACAACATAGCACGTAGAAAACAGTACTCTTTTGGATGGAGTAAAATGAGGCGAGCTGGTATCTACACTAGTACATTAATACCTACGACTAGCTTCTGCCCGCGGCTTCGCACATAATATTATCATTATTTTAAAACAAATTTTAGCAAAACACACAAAACAACGTATAACGTTGGTTCGCACGCTTTTCATTTGTTTTTTTTTTATATAGCCGTAGCGCCGCTCTCTAACCGCCTAGTAACTTTTTTCGTAACAATTTAGTACATTGTAATCAATGATGCTTCAAAATGAAACCATAACCAATCTATTATGTACATCTATCGCTCCATAATCACTGGGACAAAAATCGGCTTACGCTATTAATTCATAAGATGTATTAACGTATAGATCATGACGTAGTATAGACATAAACATCCACATACCTTATACGCGTCTGGTATGTTGACAGGCTCCCCACTCTCGGCCACGTAGCCCACGATGCCGCTGCCCCACGGTATCCGGATCTCCTCGAGCTGCTCCATCTGCTCCGGCGTCGACTTTGAGCACACGTCGAACAGCTTCGACACCAGACATCTGTTGAGAATAGAAAATGTAATTTAATCTATACATATAATAAAGCCAAAGAGGGTCGAATGTCTTGTACATCGAAGATATTCGAAAAATAGTTGGCTGGGGATACTTAGAATCGATAATAGAACACGTTTTAACAGTTTTTAAATTTTTTGTCTGTTCGTCTGTTTATCTGTTTGTCTGTTATTTGACCGTGCAACAAGTAAAAATGGCTTTACGGATTTTGATGCAAACTTGACTAATCTGTCGAGAAGACCCGAAAGAAGAAAAAGTCTAAAAAGAAGGGTAGCGGGCGCAGCCGCGAGCACAGCTAGTTATTCAATAAATGAAAACTTCTTCAGTATGGTGGGACTATAGTCATTTTAAACTCGATGAAAAGGATTTTCGGTGAAATGGAAGAGACGAACAGATACAATTTATCTATTTTACATTTTCTACGAGAGATTGAGATTTATTGCATTATATAGAGTATTGTAAGGACATGCGAGATGTTCGTGTTTAATTTCGACTAAGTATACTTGGCTTTTTGTTCAAAACAATTCTACATTCAAAAACTAATCCACGTACTTATTATTAAGTACGTGGTACTTATTATTAAGTGGACTTATGTCCACTTTGCAAGTTTTAACATCTCACGTCAAACAGGTCTAGAAAGCTTGTTAAATCAGTCTATACACCCCAATTTGGGACACTTAATCCAAAATTCAGTTGATTTACAAAGATATCTGTTTTCTTACAACAGTTAAGACAAATAACAGTGATTTTACGTATAAAGAGTACAAAAACATATTATACCGTGTTAAAAACCCAAAAACCACTGAAAGTTAATTACAATAAATCGACCAGAACGTATAATTTACCACTCCTTTAAAACCAGAGAATAAATCAGACGTTTAAACAGCTGCCAAAGAAATAGGCGTGGTAATGGTGCCTTGGAAGTTTAATCACTTATGATTCTACCAAATTTGCTGAATAAATATTATTCATGTTGTATTGGTACATCATTACATACATACAAATTGTCACAATGTATGTTTAGGATAAACTCCGAAACTACTGCTTTTTATTTAATTTTGTACGTATGTGTAAGTTAGTTCAACTTGAGAGATGGGATACTTTAAATCTTGAATCAGACCTCAATCTTTATTAGAAAAGTTACTGGCAGAACAACGACTGCCGGATCCGCTAGTTTTGTTATGAATCTGTTCAGTTTTCACTACAAAAATTAGTATTTCTATTGCAAAATATCAAGAGTTTCAATAGCAAAATATTCGACTTCTTCCCTTTTATTGTCATATGCAAAGAGGTCATGTCTTTAAATGCATAGTTCTGTTCCGTTCGTGGCTCTGGGGCAAAGTTTATTGCATTCTGATTTCCTCGAGCGTATAATATGCAGCCGTGTCATTCGCCACAGGTATTTTTAGAAGCTATTTTTGTTCTACTATGAAATGTTTTTAATCTTACCATGTAAATTTAAAGACGTTTGCTTCAAAACATTTTTTGCTGAAAATATGACTTGAATTTTAACACTTCATTTGCTATAAGACAAACATTCTTAAAAATAACGATTCTTATGATTTTTTCGCTATTACCTAAAGATCTAAAGCGTCAACTTTTCGCAAAAAAATAAAATAAAAATCAAAAATATGTTATTATAGAAGTTTTTCTGAGCTTTACTGCCACTTTTAAGTTAATGGGACTCCTATAGCTCCACTCGCAATGTAAGAAGAGACACGTGCTATCAATGACTTCATGAGCCGCTGATGATAATGCACTCACTCATTGAGTGGAAAGGAAGAAGGGAAGGAGGAACTTGCAGGAACATTAATGACGTGACTGACAGACGACGATGATATTTTTTATGAGAAGCTATCTTCTCAGTATAGTATTTTATTCATATTAAGAGTTCAATCTCAGAAAGGGTTCAATCTCACTAGAGTACACTTCTTTATTTACACAAACCCGGTAAATTTCCGCAGGCGGCTAGCGGCAACTCGATTATGCGCATGTCGCGGACTGTCTCGCACGCTTGTCGCTCGTTCACCGCGGATACGCAGCGAAATTGCTTTTTAATTTATTCTCGCGGTTATTGTATACAAGGTACGTGCTATCGACTAACGGTTGTTTTCACAAACTGTTATTTTCAAAGTGTACATTCGTAATTAATTTAATTAGATAGCTTATAGGTTTATTCCCCCAAGACTATTAGGGATTCTAAGATTTTAGTTGAGCTTAACTTGATTAAAATACGTACGGTTTTCAATTTCAAAAGAATAGTATACATATATGTACATTGATGATAATTCATTTATTATCGACAGAAAATATTTCTTCGCTATAGGGATATTTTATTCTCGTATCATTCTTACTAAAGCGTTGGGGAAGAAAGGGTTAAATTTCACTATAGTACACTTCCTTATTTATATAAATCTGGTAAATTTCCGCAGGCGTCTAGCGGCAACTCGATTATGCGCATGTCGCGGACTGTCTCGCACGCTTGTCGCTCGTTCACCGCGGACATGCAGCAGAATTGCTTTTTAATTTATTCTCGCGGTTATTGTATACAAGTTACGTGCTATCAAGTAACGATTGTGTTCACCAACTGCTGTTTTTAAGTTAATATTCATAATTAATTTGTGATTCTTTCAAGACTACTGGGTTTATGATATTTCTAAGAAAAAATGTAAAATCACTTTAACTATATCTTAGATAAACTTTATAAAAAAACTAGCTGACCTGGCAGACATTGTTCTGCCAGTAACTTTCAATTTGTAATAAAAATGAAGAATTTAATTGAAATTAAATATAGCCTATATTTTAAGTTGGACAAAGTTACATATCTGTGCGAAATTTCATTAAAGTCAATCGGGTAGTTTCGGAAGTTAGCCCGGACAAACATCGTGATACAAGATTTTAATACTTAAAGATGTTTTTTTCATTTTGAATAGACTGGTATATATACGTACATATTTGTTAGGTGGATTAAGCATTCCTTAACTTCGCATAAATCTTAGCGAATCCCCTGTCTATAATGGAAGGAGTAGAATGAATAATCCATAATGGTATATAAGCATATTTTGATAGAGGTCAACGTCGATTGACATAATCGTGCATTCATTTGGAAACATGGCTAATCCTTGAAGACTGATAACTTTAACATATATGCGAGAGAATATGAAAATATAAAGGCGTACGAGAGAAAATAATGTGACCAGTGAAAAGAAAATCTATTTTTTTACCATAAAATAAGAAATAACCGCTTTTACAGTAATAAAAAATCTAACGTAATCTTTCAGAAGATATTGCAGGCTTTCAAAATTGTATAATTTTCAGATTAAAACGTCTGCATTTTTTATAATATACTCCGGCGTGAGTTACAAAATTAAACTGTTAATACAAGAATTTCAGCGAAATAATCCGGTTAAAACGCAACGTTAGTTATTCGCTCATTAAAATAAAATGGCTGTATTTTCACCGCTGAATGAAATTTATAAACGCGCAAGAACGCATCGTGGAAAATGTATTAAAAATTCCACTCAAATTATATTAAAACATTTTACACCAGTTTGCTTAAATCCACATTGATGTGGAAAAATAGTTCAGCATTAAATTACCAACTCGCAGCTTGATACAGCTGGATGAAATAGTATTAGTTATTTGAAATAGTGGCCGCTATAAATGATAGATAAATAACAAATGGCGAGCGTTTCTCAACTTGGCGAACTGGGGGAATATTGGTATTCTTCCATCTTCGGTCAGGGTCATGGCCGACGGCGAATATTCACCCCGAGCAGAATTCGCGTCCAAATATAATGATGAAGGAGAAAGTTTCGCGCAAAAGAAACTTTGACGTATTGAGATTTGTAGTTCGTAATCGATATTCTAGTCACGTTCACAATCGAGGATGGCACTTATTGTGATGCTTATTTGATTCGGGATGAGAAAAACATTTCCGGAGGAGTCTGTATACATTGGCAGGTCATTGACACATAGAAATATATTGGTAGATTAACGTTATTTTCACGTAATAGAAGAAGCCAAAAGATGTGAAATCGGTTTGGCATTAAATGTTTACTAGCATAAGTCATCGATGATTATGTGTAATTGGTAACTAAAGTCAGTTGGTTCAGTTTTTGCTATAGTGTATCCCAAAGGCCGAAGGATCATTGACCTAAGCTAATGTTAACGCCAAAAGAAAATGATATATGTCACTATAAAAATACAATAAGAACTTCTTCTATAGATCAGCTTAAACAAATTCTATAAAAGTGGTAAGCGCTAAAATATTTCGCTTTTATTACCGCAATTTATTGTTCACCAATCAATATTGATTTCTGTGAAAACTGCTGAATAAAGTGGGCTATTTGATAAATTATTCCGAAGATTTTAGTGGTTCGAAAATAAACGTTCATTTTCCCGAATCCACTACATTGATCACTGTCATTATTCGGAGGATAATGCCGGGTTTTCGTACCAGGTAGCTGAAAATCGCCACAAATCTTGCAGTCTGTTGTCGTCAGACGGAATTTGTTGACATCAAACGAAAAGTGGTCTTTTGTTAGTAATGTGAAATCAATGATTTACCTCTCTGGTGAAAAGCATTAAATGGGTTGTAATTATTGAGTCTGGATGAAGCTGGATAATCTGGATGGAATCGTTTAATTGCGTTTTCACGAGTTCGCTTAGTGTCTTGTTTGCTTCGTTAGAATTTTGTAATCAACTAATTTTAACTAACTTTGAGGATCTTTAAATTAGATGACGAAGAAAATACAACAAAACAAAAAATTGAATTGTCTTTTAAACTGAAAACATAATCAATGCCTGGTTACGTGCTCAAAACAGAATTGAAATACCATTTTAATGATTTTTGTGTATTTGATATTGTGTAATTGAGCATTGGACAAGTCACAAAATTAATGTAAATTTAGTTAAAATCATAAAGATATTTTATATCTTTATCAAGATAATCTTGATCTTGAAGGATTATTAGTAAGGAAGTGTGGCATGAAGATAGAATGATAAATAATTTTATTTACGACAGAAATGCAAGATAAACTACTCAATTAACTCCAATGAAGAATACAGAATGTTAAACATAATGTACACAACGTACATAATGCACAGTATGTAAACAACTTTAGTTACATAATTAAAAGCTTACAAATATATACTCGTAATACACCAAGATTATCTGTAATCAAACCCCGACACAAGTAAACTGCTTATGGAGATTGATCACAAATGTTTTGGTACCCTTGAGGAATAAGATATTCGCCACGTGTTAACAAAACGAAGTTTTATAATTCCTTTAACGGAGGATCCATGAGTACCTGTTCAGCTAAACTATTAAACTAAATACCAACCAGAAATGAGCGAGGTAGCGAAGCAAAATCTCATCATCTGCATTACTTCTTTTCTTACGCTACGCTAAGCAAGGAATATAAGAATTCTGGTGGTGGATATTTCCTTTCGGTGGATTTTTACTTGGAGTGTATCATCGCTTGTTACGAAAACGAAATAAAATGCCTTATGAAATTCAATCAGCTCATTAAAATTTCTTATTGAAACAAATAGAATAGCTCTCAAGACGTTCCTTGAAGTATGGAAAACGGTTTCCGACAGCGTCTAATCGGATAGACAGCGTCTGTCTGTGATTCTTTGGAATCAGTTTTTCCAATTAAATAAATAATGTCGCTACGAACATTAACTAAAGAGAAATCGAACAGTCGGACCGATAAGAAAAGACTTTCTATCACATTGTCTCTTTGATCCATTATCTAATGTTCATTGATTTCTTGGAAACCTTTCCATTTTTATTTTATTTGTATCGAAAATATAGAAGCGGTCCATACGATAAAAATATATATATAAAAGCATTTTATATATATATATATATATATATAATCATTGGTTGCTACACCAATGGCCATAACTGTAACTGTCACGGATTTTGTAAGCAGGCGGCAATGGATTGATATTGACACATACGGTAGCTGCCACGTGTGTTTTTTATCGGGGAATAACCATTCTGCAGAGTCACTTACTCGTGTGTCTATTTTTTTAAAAGAGTGCACGGTATTTTTTTCAACGTTATATTTCTTTCTATCTACTTGAGCCTTATAGAGATACTCGAATCCGATGAATAATGAATTGTATTGATGTAGTATAACATTTTGGTCTTAACTTTAATTAAATCTATATACCTTTTAAAGAACAAAAAGATTTTAAATTTGAATAAATTGTCGGGTGAAATGTGTTCCTGTCTTCATTATATTATTTCAAAGTGGGCTCATTCAAATTTCTTATTCAAACGAATCAAGTCGCTCTCCTGAGTTCACTGGTGGATGGCAAACGGTTTCCGACAGTACCTAATCGGATAGACTACCGCCTGTCTGTGATTCTTTAGAATCAGTCTTTCCAATTAAATAAATAACGTTCGCTTTCAAAGTAAAATTTGTAATATTGTATTTCGCTACGAAAATTAACTAAAGAGAAATGAAACGGCTGAAACGATAAGAAAATACTTTCTATTACATTGGTGCCTTGTTTTATTATCAATTTGTTCATCTGTTTATTGAAAATCCTTCGGTATTCGGCAATTTATTTTATTTCTCTTTTAGATGTATAAAGTACTATTTGACCTGCGCAACTTCGTCATATAAGAGAGAATGGGTCAAATTTTTCGCGTTTTTTGCAACATTTTTTGTTGACACTCCGCTCCTATTGGTGGCGTAGCGTTCATGATGTTATGTAGCCTATAGCCATCCTCAGTGAATGAAATATTCAACACTAAAATATTTTTCAATTCGAACCAGTAGTTCCTGAGATTAGCGCGTTCAAACAAACAAACAAATTCTTCAACTTTATCTTATTAGTAGTTCTTCAACTTTATCTGCCTTATATATGAAGTTCTTTTACCCTCGTAAGTAAAAATATATTATCCGTCAAAATAGTAGCTGTGTTTAACTTGTGAATTATCTGGAATTTTGGTAACAATGACTAAAGTTCTGTGATAAAGCTGAACGAAGCTTAGCAAACATTTTATTTTCTCCTTCAGCTTCTAAGAGGATAGCGTAGTATTAAAGTTTAAGATTGATGGAGAAATAAATTCTTTGTACTTAGTTTTTAACTTAATAAGCGAATGATGTAATACATATTAACTTTCTTTATTAACTTAACATTTAAAACCACGAGTCAGAAAATGATTTAAAAAACAAGCAATCTTATGACAGGCTGTCGTTGCTGTCACAACGTTACTTTTTCATTTTTAATACTACTTCTGATGGCTTGGAATAAGACGGGCCAGGTGGTAAAACTCGTTTAGTTCGACCTGGGAGGTACCCCCGACACCCTCATAATATTCCGTGAAGCAATTTTTGTTTTGGGTTTGGAGAGTCGTGGTTTCCGGCTACACTTATACACGAGGCGAACATAATAGTCCTCAGGGGCGGCAACGCATCTGTGATCAAACTTAGGTATGATTTAATCGTACTTGGAGATGTCTACTGATGTCCATGGGCGGCAGTGACCACTTACCATCAGGTGGGTTGCATGCTCACACACTAACTCGCTCACACGCAAACACACTAACACGTAACATCACAGGTAACCTACAAGATTTAGAAATATACTAATACCCAATAGCAAAAAATTGTGTGCGGTGCAAAAAAAAATAGTCAACACAAATTAAAATTGAAACATTTCAAACAGTATACATAAACTACGTTTTCATTTCACCAAACTGTATATTGTTTAAGCACGTATAGTTTCAAAACGTGCAAGTGTTTCAGTGCAACCTACACGACGTTCGGCTGACATTGACAAAGCTGCAATGTTTGGGGACATATTACAGAGCGTTCAGCTGTCGATAGTGAGTAGTGATCCACTTCGGACTGACAAGTCGTATTTAACTATGTTTAGTTTCGTGTATACGTATTGAAAGAAATAATTGCTCCAGTAGCAAACAAATTTTAGAAGTACACACCAATACATTATAGTACAGGTAGATCAAGCTACATTAATGGCCCTCTCACTAGTGATTTTGGAGCGTTTTTCGGCGGGTGGCGATCCTCCAACTATTAACTATCCTCCAAAGATCGACGACGATAGGCGCACATTAATATTAGACCTTGATTTTTTATGTCGTTTTAAGTGCCACACGAGAATACTGTCCACTCGGTGGTGATACCGAGGGATATATAAAATAATAATTGCTACCTCAAAACGTTACCTAGCCAAAAATCGGTGTCGTGCTAAAAACCTGGTCGTCTTGAAATAAAATCGAAAATATTCCAAGATTACTAAATAATATTTTCATTTTACCAAACTGTATATTGTTTAAGCATGTATAGTACTACTTCTGATAGCTTGGTCTATCAAAACATGCATGTGTTTCAGACGTTCGGGTGACATTGACAAAGCTGCAATGTTTGGGGACATATTACAGAGCGTTCAGCTGTCGATAGTGAATAGTGTGATCCAGTTTGGACCGATAACTCGTGTTTAGCTATTGGGCTCGATTTTATTAATAAATAGGCATACTTATTAATCTTTGATTTTGGGATACCAATGACATCTTACCAAAGCTCATAAACGGCCAATGACTCTTATTTTTATAGTTAAGCTAGGCGATAAAGCAAACGGGCCACCTGATGGAAAGTGGTCACCGTCGCCTATGGACATCTGCAACACCAATGCATCGCTGGCTTTGAGTGAGAACCCTTTGCAAACTTTTCTTGAAGAGTGCCATGTCATATCGCTCCGGGAATACCTCGACGCAGACCAGATCCCACTATACTTTCGTCCGTCTGTCCGTCAGTCTATTTTTTAAACCGTAACAGACAAAACTTGGTCTTCACAAAATGTGTATTACAACGCCAGCTGTAACTAAATTATAAAAAATATATATATTTAATATACTATCATGTTAAAAATATCCTGAAGTACAAAAAACTTTACTCATTTATCTAATATTTCAACTTGCAATCGTTAGTGGGCGAGTCCTACCGCTTGGCTGATTTTATAAAAAAAAAATCATACTAGCACAACTTATCTAAGTTCAACATATTCCATCAATATGTATACATTGTGCGGATGTTCTTTACGATGTCTCGGTCATAAAGTGGTTGCCTAAGCAAGTGAACGGTAATAAAACAGATCAGCTTTATTTATCCAAAAAGGTTACATAAAATATTTTCTCAGCGTACACATAGCAAGAAATTACTTTGACAATAAATAGAATAACTATTTATTAATAAAGACGGAACGATGATGACGGAATGTTGCATAAAATGCCAATTATAATCTGTATATATGTTTGTGTGGTAAATACACCTTTTTTTCTCTTAAGGTAACAAACGAGCACGTAGTCCACCTGATGATAAGTGGCTACTGCTGGTCAAAGTCACCGAAAGCATAATTAAATAGTACCTAAGGTTGACCCCAAATGTCTTGCTACTACTTGACCGTATTTTAGTGTACCTCATGATATCGATTCTGTTTTTGTAATAAAAATATTTTACCACCACAATGTACATAGCATTGGGCTTCTGGTTATCATTCGGTGACCAGTGTATGAGATACAAAGACCATTTAATAAACATGGCCGGTGTAAGCGATTAGCCGACGTCACAATTAGAGCACGTGCGCAATAAATACTAAAGTATCATGTTTTCTGTCTATAGTATTAATAATAACACCCATAGCCACCATTCCCACACTAGAATTCCCTGTATCTAGGAACACATAAAGACGTACATATACACGAAATACCCAAACTTCCCCTCTCTGATGAGGATGGAATGGAGTAGCTCAAAAATTTACCAATACTAAGAGGTACGCCAATTTTACGCTGTAGGTCAGTTAGGATGGATGTCAGGTGTCAGGATTTCCGAAGAGTGCAGTACACTTGACGGTAAGTAGTCACTGCCGCCCATGGACATTAGTGGTCATCCCCTTGCGTAGATGCATTGCTATCCTTGAGGACTAAGATAGTATTAATAATAACACGGTATACACCCATAACAATCATTCCCACACTAGAATTCCCTGTGCCTTGGACATCATAAAGACTTATGCACGAAATACCCAGATCCACAACAGAAATCTAAATTAATTATTCAGATATCTGGCTGGCCGGGAATCGAACCTTTTGCGTGTTAGAAGGGTACGTTGACTGCTGCGCCACGCGCGTCTTCCATTAAGATAAACCAAAATGCACAGGTTACCTAACAGGTATCAATACGATACATCCGATGGATTCCATCTTCGATGTTCAGCATCTACATAACGTACTTGGATGTATACTCGAGGTGTGTATTTTATATTACAACGAATAAGTTTCAATGCATCATCGGCTATTCTAGCATGACAATGAATAATTTTGGACCGCTATAATTTTTTAGGTAATTATGTCATTTCGTTTTTTTTTTTTTTGTATGTTGTGGTTTCCTTGGCCCAAGTAGAAAGCGCTGTAGTCGAAATTTATTATATACACTTCAACCAAAAAAATACAAATTTTTCTTTTTTCATTTGGACGTACTAAAATAAACACAGCATTTGTTTACCTTGCATTTTATTCTTGGAAATACGAAAATAGAATAAATGTTGTTATAACACTTCTACGAAACAAGGTGTAGAATTAACAAGCGTTCACGAAAATAAACTGAACAGTATCATTATAGAATACAAAATGAGCAGATCCCGGCGAAATTCGGACAAGATACTGAAAACAGAATTTGCATATATATAAACAAGTGAATGGAATTTATGCGTTTGTCTGTGACTTCAAAATAATAGCCCTTCTATTGATTTTTATTTACATAAGTCAAATAGCAGGGGGTAGAACTCATGTAGTTCGACCGGAGAGGTTCCACTGCCACCTCCGTGAAGCAATTTATTGTGTTTCGGCTCCGAGAGGCTTGGTTGCCGGCTCGCACCTCACGTGTAAATACACTTACACGCGAGGTGAACATCTTAGTCCTCAAGGGGAGCAACGCACCTGTCGTCAACCTCAAGTAAGATTCAGTCGTATTCAGGAAAGATCACTAATGTCCATGGTCGGCAGTAACTTACAATCAGGTGGGCTTCATGCTCGTATGTGACCACTTTCCATAAGGTGGCCAGTCTGCCTACTCGCCTATCGCCTGCATTATTATATTTAATAAAAAAAGTACTCGTAAAATATTTTGGTTGGTTAGGTGTGGATGGCGACGATTACGACCATAAATGAAGACCAAGGACTAAGACGTTCACAACTTCACATTATGTTTAAGCACGGTCAAGCCAACAGCGACAATCGTTTAATTTAGAACGTTCATAAATAACTTAGGGTTGGCACAGTCCTCCAATACTAACTGTATACAATGTATTACACAGACACAAACTGAGCCAAGGATACGTCTAGTTTATCTGAGGTTACGCTGAATCACTAAGTACGTAGGCTGATAATGAGGTTGGGGACTCAGAAATGCTGTTTACT
>DWNR01002186.1:0-13480 GCA_018250455.1 Polygonus leo | reverse complement strand
AACATCCTACGTAATCGTTAATATTTAACGTACGTATGTTACATTAACCAACAGTTTGATACAACCGGCCCTAAAAGTATCAAACCTTGCAGAGCACCTGATGAATCCGATGTGGACACATATCCTTGGGCGGTGACCACTCGTTTGCTACTCCCATACTATTTAAACAAAGTCCGCAATCACAGAACAAGGCTCCACAATTTGCTTTAAACGCGAATGTCCACAATGCCCGAACCTTCCCACACGTTGCGAAACCTCATTTAAAGTTAATCATAATTAACTTGTAATTGCGCCAAGATCATTGACAATGCTTTTAACTGCCAAACGTGGAATATTTCACCTGCATGAAGTGCTGACAGCCTAGTACTTATTTCGAGTTTTGCGGGTCTGGGGTTCAATTCCAGTGCTTTGCTAGGTGATGGAACTCGTGCAGTTCGACCGGGGAGGTACCACCAATCCTCCGTGAAGCAATTCTTCAAGTTTCGGTCTTTGAGAGATGTAGTTGCCGGCTGTACTTACACGAGTCGAACATTTTATTTTTGCCAGGTGGTAGAACTCATATAGTTCAACCGGGGAGGTACCACCGCCACCCTCATAACACTCCCTGAAGTAATTTATTGTGTTTCGGTTTGGAGAGGCGTGGTTGCCAGCTATACTTACAAACGAGGCAAACATCTTAGCCCTCAAGGATAGTAACGCATTTGTGGTCAACCTTGGGTCAATCGTATTTGGGGATGACTACTAATGTCCATGGGCGGCAATGACCACTTACCACCAGGTGGACTGCATGCTCGTTTGCTACCTTTACACAATAAAAAAAATTAGTCCTCTGGTACAAATAATCGTACTTGTGTTTGGTTACAAATGTACAGGCGACAGTGCGACAGTAAGTACTAGATAATGATACGGACCTGAATCATGCCAGATTTTGACATACCTCTTTTTATACCTTAATTTTGTATAAACAAAACAGACACGTGAACCTACTCCCTATCTGATATTGTATGTATGATGAACTAATATTTCTATTAATACCAAATACTAACTAAACATTAACATTGACCACCAAAACCGTTGTATTACCGTTAAAAGTATACTTGTTCAATTAAATTACAAAAAATATACTAAAGAAGGTAAGGAAACCGACACATGGCAAGAATTTCTCCATAAAGCAATAAATAATATCTTAATAATGCCTAAACAATATAGAGGCCGTAAGTGTAGTATCATCGCATCTAGTTTTCTCAATGATGTTGCAGATATAGTTCGACTGTCTGCGAATAGCGAGAAAAGATAAGTAAGTATAAAATATTTCGATGTTTAAATACTTAACTTCAAATCATTCGACTTTTTATCACATTAGTAATACTTTTATAACTAATGTGACTTTTTATAACTAATCTACCTTAGCCTAAAATAGGCGCTCAATGCCGATGTATGTACTAAGCTCTTTTTTTTTTTAATGTAAAGGTAGCAAACGAGCGTGCAGTCCACCTGATGGTAAGTAGTCACTGCCGCCCATGGACATTAGTGATCATCCCCGAGTACAAATAATCGTACTTGAAGTTGACCACAGATGTGTTGCTACCCTTGAGGACTAAGGGGTTCGCCTCGCGTTTAAGTATAGCTGGCAACCACGCCTCTCCAAACCGTAACACAATAAATTGCTTCACGGAGGATTATGAGGATGGCGGTGGCACTTCTCCGGTCGAACTACATGAGTTCTACGACCTTTTAAAGTTTTTTAAAATTTTGTATTGACGTTCATCTAGTGTATTTCATGTACCTTATGATAAATAAAAAGTTTTGAATTTGAAATTGAAATCTGAATTTAATGTGATAAAAAGTCGAATGATTTGATAAATGATAAACAACCAAGATCAGACTTCAAGTACATTCACTTGTGACATGTGACATCGAAGTATCTGTTTGTATTATTTTTTACAAAATTGTGAGCAGCCCCACATAGGACTGATCTCAAGCTAAATGTTCTCGAATACAGAAATAATCGTTACCATCTATTCGTAGCGGGCGAAAACATATATACAAAAATGCAAGTCGATTTGACAACCGCCTCTTTTGAAATTTTACCTCACCAATACTGTAATTTTACTCTTTTTCTACCAAAGACGTGCTACTGATCTATAGACTCGCTCAAAAATCAGAATGAATATCTTTTGGTTTTAATTCTGATTTTTTAAGCAAACTTTAAAAAAAAAACCAACAAACAAGTGACGGATCCTTGAGATAACATGTCTTGACAAATAAAATACGTTAAAAAATAGAATCCACGAAATTTCGCAAGCGAGCCAATTCTTTGGTGGTAAGACAGGTGTCTTACATGAAGCGATGAGTCGAACATGACGCAAGGATTGTTGCGCGAGCAATAAACCAGAACAACTGTATCTGTAATAATATCAGCGGCAACCAATTAACGGGAAATAGGGATTGCGATGTATGAGCCTTCGTCTATTAGGTTTTGCTTACACTTACCTATACTCGTATTAATCGCTTCCGCATTTTCGTTTAAGTTATTTGTGAGAAATCTATTTTAGGGTAGCAGCAGTGGCGTAACATGCTGTAGAGGGGCCCCGTATCGAAATTTGTTGGGGGCCCCAGATTTAGAACACGATCCGGCACCGCACCGAAATTTGTTGGGGGACCCTATTAAGGACACGTTTGGGGCCCCTGTAGCCTCGGGTAGCAGTAATAGTTTAGCAGTTACGATTCTAACCGTCGAGGTCTAGGTTCGAAATCCAGACACGCACGAACTTTTCTTCTTATTTTTTAAATTAACGTGCTTTTTATTTTCATTGAGGAAAAGATAATAGACCTACTTAGATATTTACTTCAAAATTCGCAACGTTCTTTAAAGTTTTCCAATTCACATGTAGCATGCATCCTGAACTATGACCTAAGTCCTTCTCATTGTAAGTTAAACCTGTACCCCACAGTGGACACTAATGCGTTTGATGAAATTTTAGGACGAAGTTTCGACCACATTATCTGGATTTCAGGCAATCCTCCACGCTTAGTTTTGGATGTTTATTTCCCAGGGATTTGTTGGAATTTTAACTTGGAGGCTTTAAAAAATCAAAAAGTGCGTTATTTTGTTTTAGTGTTGGAAATGCATTCTTGACTCCTTCGGTGTTCCATTGGGCGACAACCATTTGTCTTACCATGTGGCCCATTTGTTTACCTAGAGATGAGCATTATTTTTCATAACTTATACGATATATACCTTTATACGATATATATATATATATCGTATAAAGGTAGCAAACGAGCATGCAGTCCACCTAATGGTAAGTGGTTACTGTCGCCCGTGGACATCAGTAATCATTCCCAAGTACGAGTTAATCATACCTGAATTTGATCATAGATGCGTTGCTACCCCTGAGGACTAAGATGTTCGCCTCGTGCATTAGTAAAGCCGGCAACCACGTCCAAACCGAAAAAAAAGAATTGCTTCACGGAAGATTATAAGGGTGGCGGTGGTACCTCCGTGGTCGAACTCAACGAGTTCAACCACCTGGTGAAATTATACAGGACTACCAGGATACAAGACTACATATCTTAAGATGCCATCGTACCAAATACCAATTTACGCATATAATTCAGCCATTAAGTATTTCATCATGTTAATTTTATGCACTCACGTTATTAAGTAAATTGAATAATAATTTGCGACAAAAACCTAAGATGCCAAATGATTAGTTTATTGTGTGTTAAGATTAATATAATTAAGTACAGGAATGAAGATTTACGTTATAATACAAATTAATTTATAACTGTTAATCCATTTTAACTTTTAAAATTGCGAGTTACACGCAATACACAAGTAGTTTAGATTAAATCATCAATCAATCATACACACATTAAAATGATTTCACATATTTTAGGGCTGTATGAATTTTTGAATCAAAACTGGGTTAATAATAATGTGTACGAAACTTTGACATACTAAAAACAACAATAGTATCCATACAAGCCATCGATTTTGCACATTTACTTAATAGGTATAACATTAAAATGTTCACGAAAAGTGTATTACCAAAACTGTCATAGCAACAATCAATAAAATGGAACAAATTAGATATATTGCGAAATATATGTTGTATACGGGATCTCTTAAGTTAAATTTATACAATTCATAAAAATTTGAAACACATAGTGGAAATAATTTTCCTCTTTTCATCAAAGTTACTAAAAATTGGTTCACAACTAAAATAATCATACAAAGTTTAATGATGATTGACAAAAATCTAAATTATTCACAAACAAAGCAATAATTATATAACCTATATTACATACAATCATTTTAACTCTAGACAAAGAAGATTGACTCATTTTAACTCGAGACAAATAATTTTCATTTTACAATTTGTCACAACCTGACCCATAAAACACACCGTACTGAATAATTACCGATACGTTTTACACAACAACAATAAACAACTATTGAATCCAAACAAAAGAAACAAAACAACCCAGCACGAACTAACTTCTTTAAGCACGCAGTACTGAAACATACGACCCCCCTTGGTCTAAGTATCCTTGGGAGTAAAAAAATACACAATAACAGACCCGCCCATACTCAACCTTACTAACGCGTTTGGTATATAAGCGCCGCGGACGTTTGGTCAAGTATCAGTCGGTAAACATTGTGATATCCACCAACATGAAGTTCCTGGTAAGCATTCAGATTTATTGGCATTAAATAATACGAATATTTCACACATTACGAACGCACTTTTAAGTGTCTTTCAAATGTTAGTAGTTAAGTGGTTTGGAGTTCCCCAAGGAGCATTATGGGTCCTGGTCCTATATTGCTATTTTATATTTTGTATTTGATGTAAAATTATGCTATATTATAATAGTAAAATAATATTATGTTATTTATATATTACATAATAAAACAATATTTTATAAAAAAGTATCGAATCATTTATAAAAAAATAGTCAGGAATATTTTTGCATGTATTGTACATTACTTAACTAAACTTATTTTCATGAGCAACACAATATCTAAACCAGTTATAACTTATTTTGCATTTATCTGGGTTATAGCGAGCTTTAGCTTCTAAAATACTAGAACATCCTTTTTGTACAAGAATAATGAAGAAATCCTTTCCATTTAGTTTTTTTTTACAAAAAGAATGGAAACTTTATTTGCTAATCGACGGCTTATTTTATGATAATATGATATAGCAAGCCTGCAAAATAATAATATTTATAAAGTTATTTTTGATAAAACTAGAAGCTATTTACGAAAAAGTACCCTACTTTCAGGCCTATCTATTTAATTCGTTACGGTATCATTAAGTTAAAGTTTATAAAATGATTGCATTGGGAAAGCATAAGTCTAATAAATGAAAATTAACCACTCATAATCTTTAGCTTAGGCTATGCCTAAAACAAGATAAGCGACAAATGTGACTATTACAAAAAGCAGATTAGTGTTAGGTTACCTAGTATTTCAAGAAAAGTCGAACCTTTTACAATAGTAGTCATGGAGACAAAAACCAAGCCGACCATAAAGTGAACATGAGTATTAATAATATAGCTGTCATTTCTATGCATGATATTACCAAAATTATGGAAAATATGCAAAGCAGACATGGCGGTAATGCATGCTATTAAACAAGTGAGGCAGGAAATTGACTATCTCGACCCAGTTTCAAAGTGATTTTTAGCAACGCTCAAGGTTCGCGCAAAATTAGATTATTATCAGTATGTGCATATTAAATATTTACATTGAAGTTCTCTACGCATTAAATACGAAGTAATTTGACTAAACCATGTAAATATTCAGTATTGTAGCCTGATTCATTGTTATTGAGGTTCGTTAATTTTAAATGATAAATTGCCTCCATTTCAAGTGTTGTAAATATTAGATAATCTGTTAATAATTTGGTTATTAAAGTTCACATGCAAGTACATTTTAATATGATTGAAATTTTAAGTAATTAATATTATTAATAGGAAATTGTGTTTGTTGAGTGATTCGTTTCTCACGTTTGAACTGTTCAACACATCATTCAATAACAATAGAAAAAATATAATAATTTCGGTATGATGACAAAATTGTGCAATACCGCGTGCAAAGATGGGGGCAGAAGGGAGACAAATAAAATGAACATCTCATGAAAACAAAGATACAGACTTTTTATGTGAAAAAGCAAACAATAACAAAGGGCGCATTACTTTAATAACAAATAACAATGACAATGCGGTAATAGGGTGTAACAATGCTACTTCAATCAGTCCTTTGTTCGGATGTTGCGCCACTTGGGTTTCCACTGGGTTATTGGTACATAACCATACACAATTATCGATGGTAACTACTACCTGCTCCATAGAATTTAAACTTTCGTAAGGTTTCCTTGCTTATTCAGTGTCCTAATTGGGCTTCGGTACAAATTTATTGTTTTATACTCAATGGGTGGTTAATTCAATCGTTCAATGTTTTGATTCGTATCTAATTAGTTAATAATGATTACATATATCTATATTTTTATTTAATTAACCAGTCACTTAACTATTTTGCCTTGGATATAATTGGTGCGATTATTTGTTCTTTTGTATATTATTCATTTTTTAATATTTTTCCATTTATATTGTTGTTTATCTTAATTGATACTTTAAATTGATATACACATTACAAAATTTACTAATTTCCTTGATATAAAGTCAATAGCAAAGTATAAAATTTTCTTAACATAACATTTTACAAAGATTCTATTTTAACTCTTTTTTTTCGTTCTGCCCTTTTCTTCTCATAACAGAAAAAGTCCAGACTCTCAATAAGTCTCCTTGATGAAGTCTTGATTATTTTGTTTCTCAGATTGTCGTCGCTCTTTCCGTCGCAGCGGTGTGCGCTGAAGACGCCAAAAAGACAGAGAAACGTGGCCTGTCTGGTCTCGGATACGGTGGTCTTGGCTATGGTGGCGGATACGGAGGTTATGGAGGCTACGGCGGCTACGGAGGCTACGGCGGATATGGAGGATATGGCGGATACGGTAAGTCACGCTTAATGAAGATTACATTTGAACTGCACTTATAACTGTGTAGTTTTATGGATTCCGAGACATACTGTTTACGGTTAATCTGAAATGGTACTAGCACCATATTAATTTACGCCGAATAGCAGTTATCAAACGTTTTTCAATTAGAATGAGAAGTTACCGGTCACACTTACACGAGAGACCACCTAGTAGTATTAACGCATATGTCTTCAACTGAAGTTATTTACATACCATTAACGGTAGCGACCGTTTTTTTAGGTAAATTGTAATCTTAGGTTTGCGACTCTTACACTATAAATATGTCATTAGTGTCAAAATACTTTTGATAAACCAAAATGAAAAAACGAAGGAATCTTAAAAATAGTCTCTTTGCTTAATTGCTTTTCAATACTTACAACTTGAGATTGGATCAAATCCTTTTCCTTTCCCTGAATGCACTGAAAGTTTCTCTATCTCGACTTCCATTAATCCCTCTAATTCCATTATCGAATTGGATATCCGGCAATCTTTGGATCTTCCGTCTTCACTCTGTCTAAGTTTCAATTGACCGAAAGCGTCTTCAGACTACTGCTTTGCATACAAACCGACGAATTTCTTGGTTGTTGGTTTTATAATTAGCGATGAATTTCCACATTTCAGTAACTTCCTTGAGAAGTTTTCAGTCCACTGATCGTCGGTTTGTTTTTCTTCTCATAATCGTAATATTGACGCTTATTGAACAGAAAGATGATGACTGTACAATGTTTTTATGACTTCATTCATCCGAATAATTATGGACAAAAAATAACCTTCTAGTCGTTTAAAATATATCAATAAATTTGTATCGGTCACGCAAATACTCTACATCATTGTTATTACATTAATAATATCTGATCAACTTACTTTAAAAAGTATTATAACCAAATTTATTATACCTAAACCTAGCGGTATAATAATAAATAGTAAAGTCGCCAATGTCTATAAACACTTGCAATATGCAAGGAGGGAGAGTAGGAGATTCAATATGTATATCCGAGCTTGGAAATATAGTAATCGCATGAATCATTAATCATTAGGATTAATAACTTTAGTGAGAATGTCATGAACCTATTACTCTTCCACTACCGGGCAAGAGTCTAATCAAATATAATCAGAATCAATTAGACTATACTATACATTATACATAAGCGGAGATATAAACCGCAGAGTTAAAAAAAAGAAAAGCTCAGTAGAGGAGATTTGAAGCAAATAATAATAGTCAATATCTTCATGTTCGAGAAATTGAAACCCATATTCTTGGATTCGAGATCCAGTTTGAGGGGAAGCTAGGCCACTACTTCAATGTAACTATCAAACTATGAATTAGGTTCCAAGAGTAGTTCTTGGAACTTTATTGCTAATGAACGCACTAAGTGTACGAAATCGAGAGGTTGAAAACGATTAAAGTCGGAAGAGATATAAATTGCAAGTGCAATCGCAAACAAGGGGGTGCATTAGGGAAGCAATAAAATAGCAGTAATGGGAGAATCATTCGAGGAGATTAATAGCGAAGATGGGTGCTTCCGACGCTCATTATGTTTTGAGATTTAAAGAACGGAATCCAGTTCAAGCTATACTTAAGTTACACGAAGGATAATGGAATGCTTAGAATTATTATATAGTAAAGTGTTGATTAGTGTATTTGTGGGTAATGAGATTTAATGTTCATAATTACAATTTGAATTATTAGTTGTTGAATAGAAACCTTATTAAGCAGCATAATAACCTAAAAGAGAAAAAAAAGTTTAGATATGAGTTACTCTTTATTATTTTATGATTGACCTTACAAAAATTAGGAGAGATGTCATAAATAGTTTCCTGAGTGATTTTCGGTAAAATAATGTGTTCATTTCCGACCAATCTAGGAGTTCAGTCACTTGGTAAATGATTCTCTTGTAGGCAGTACGCTTTACTAAGTAATGTTAATAGATATCGAAACAAAATATTTATTTACTCATAAACATAAGTTAATGAATGGTTCATTGAATCGGTATTTGTCAAAATATACCAAACCAAATAGAAAAATATCAACACATTAATTTTTAGAGACCCCTGCATGATGACGTCAGGTGGTAGAACTCATGTAGTTTCACCGGGGAGGTACCACCGCCACCTCAATAATACTCCGCGAAGCATTTTACCGTGTTTCGGTTTGGAGAGGCGTTGTTGCCAGCTATACTTGAATACGAGGCGAACATCTTCGCCTTCAGGGGTAGCAACGCATTTGTGGTCGTACTATTCAATCAATGATTACTTATGATTGCTTATGTCTATGGGCGGCAGTGACCGCAAATAATCATGGTATTTTACATAAAACCTAACGATTAATCCGAACATCAAACTATTTGTAATCGCAATGAGTATTTAATACCGTATGAACATTCCAATTACACACTGATGACAAAAACTTAATTCTACTTCTAACAGTGCACTCAAATCCTTTAATCGTTTGTAAATGTCAGTGGAACATACCCTTAGGCTGGGTACACACGGACAAGACTTTACAGGGTCCCAATTTACGCGCGCAATTTGGTGCCCCGCAAATTGGGGCAAGTAATTCACCTTAATTGAGTCTTTCACGATATTGATTGTCAAATCAGTTTCCAGATTTTAACGGGGTACGGTTTATAGAATTTATAGTTATACCTATTTGTATAATATTTACTGTACCTTCCTGGATCCTTTGGGTTCCTTTGGGTAGGGTTTTTGACCAACCTTCTTGTCAATTATTAGTGGACGGATTTCAATTTCTTATTTTTTTGTCAAGTCCATTTTCGAAATTAAATGCGAGGTACGTTTTAAAGAACTCATACGATTCTTGTACTATGACGAATCATTACATGATATTAGTGCTTACATTTAGAAACCTATTTTTTGGGCATTGAATATCAAAGTGTTTATAGGATACCCTGTACGGTGGTCATAGACAGCCGAGTACATAAACATAATAAGCAGCATGATAACCTTGATAACCCTTCATAGAAATCTACATAGTTCAGTCAGATTTCTGACTGGCCTAAGCCTGTGCTTGACCAAATGAGTTTTTGATACGCAAAATATAATAAGCAATAGCAAAACAAAACAAAGTTGCAAAGGATTTATACCTAGCCATTACTTCCTTTTATAAAGATTGCTATCACATAAAAGACACGTAAAATTGACACATCACACAATTAACTTTGAGTCAACGACAATAGTTGAGTACAATTAAATTATAATCATCATTGTTTTAGTGATATCAATTTTCTAACCATAGATTAGATTAGGAAGAGACAACTAAAAAAAACACACACTGTACGACAAACCACTCAAACGTGGGAACCGCGACACCCTTGACACACAAACAGACGGTAATTATTATTGTATGTATTATTTTGAACGTGCGTCGTATTAAATGCGTTTTTCCCTGCGTCAGTTCTAAGTGCAGTTGATGACAAGCTATTATGATTTGTTGAAACTAAACATAATTTCAGGTTTCGCTTGTATTATAGAACAATGTATACTCGTATGTGGTATGTTTTCTTTAGAAGATGTTTTTTTTTTCAAAATGTGGTATTCCTTACTTTTAAAACCCTATAACACAGTGAAGCATTAGCCAAATTGTTTAATAACAGACTGAGAAGTTAAAATCAGTCAACTTAAAATAAAATCATTCAACTTAAAAAAACTAAATATTTAAGTCAATTAAAAACGGCCAAATCAAGAAATGATCTGTGTAAGGCTCGCCCGAGGCGTTCCACCATTTCCATCCATTTCCACCGCGTTACCGTTGTTTGTTAACAATTTTTGTTTCTGAAGGAATTGTGTACTTGTACATCCTTACACAGGTGAAAATGAGGTAGCGTCTGAGGTGGATCTCCACAATGACCAGCAATGACCACTTACCATCAGAAGCACTGGAAGTTTTGCTATTTCTACATACAATAAAAATGCAAATTCAAAAAGACACATTAATTCTAACAACAATTTCTAATACATCACTCATGAAACCCGACTAGGCTAGACGCGCTAAATTTGTCAATTTGTTAGATTGGATTTTGATGACAGTTTAATAAAGCCCTTGATTTATTACTCTAAATGACTGGGTGCGGGTTTGGGTCCTGCTCGAGTCTATTACGCAAAATTGCGTTGCGGATACGCACAGGTGGCCTAATGGGCCTCACTTATTACGTAGACAATAATTGAAGATAGCGTGGGTACATTTTGTTTTCCTTGTAGGTTAGGTCAATGTCTTAAAGTGAGACTTTAATTTATGATGTGAACTTTAAATAAGATAGAGACGACGTTAGTGTGTGTTATGGAACTAGTTTCCTTGGTAGATGTTTCACATCTTCCAGGCGTTACAAGGTTCAATATTTATAGTGGCAAACGAGCCCGTGGTAGAGTGGTAGACCTAAATGTATCGGTCTAGGATTTAAATCCAGCTTAGCGTCTATAGAATTCAATTATAATCAGTCATTTATTAGGTTGTGGTAAGATGTCCTTGCCGTCCATGGACAATTGTAATCAACTCCGCATTTGATTGCATCCTATTAAAGGGGAACCATGCTTTGCTACCCCGAAGGACTAACATATCGCCTCGTTATCATGTTTTGCAGCGAAGAAAAACATTGTAAGGACTCACTTACATTAAATATAGAACCTGCAAGTTGTGTGAAGGCTGCCAATTCACCCGCTTTATCGCAAAGCACTATGACCAACCACACCCTTCTCATTCTGAGACCATATTCATGTTAAACAGTGGGACAATAATAGGTTTATAATACTCACATATTCTACCTCCACCTGCAAGTTGAAGATATCAAAGACCTTAAGCTTCGCAGCAATAATACACCATAGCTGACAACCACATAAATTAATTTAAACCTTCGTCGCACCCATAGACCCTGCCTTATATACCCCTAGCAGAAACAAGGGAAGTCCCAAAACATGACAATTTCACATAAATCCGATTAACACCTTAGCAAGCCGTAGGTTAACCCCCATGATATATTAGTAGCGAAATTAAACGCACCCTTACGCAATGCGATTGTGTCTCACGCTGAGTCCCAGGTTCGAAATGGAGACACTATCTTTCGTTTCGCTTCGTTTTATTTCGTCTCGTTTCGTTTTGTTTTATTTCGATTAATTTCCTAACGTCTATTTTAACGTAGACCGCACTTGCTTTAATGGCAAAAAA
Organism: Polygonus leo; assembly: GCA_018250455.1. NCBI lineage: Eukaryota > Metazoa > Arthropoda > Insecta > Lepidoptera > Hesperiidae > Polygonus > Polygonus leo. The sequence goes on along the minus strand of DWNR01002186.1, from coordinate 1,255 downwards.
AACGTTCTATACATCTAAGACACTTAAAAATCTCTCCATGAAGATTACCAATTCGCACTTATCCAGTGATGAACTCATGAAAATATATTAAGTAACGCCGCCATTGGTTCCACTATAGTGGTAGTTAAATTTAAAAAATTAAATATCACCTGTATCACTTACTCACTCACCCTTATAATAATATAATGTATTAGAAAGTGACAAAATACATGTGGTAAAATCTACTATCAAATATGTTTCCAACCAGTTATGTTATGTCTTATGCTGATGATGATAATTCCTTCAGCTGCAGCCCCGGTGGCCGTGAGCAAGGTGTCGTACGTGACTGAGCACGGCGGATACGGCGGATACGGCCACGGACTCGGCGGGTATGGCGGATACGGCGGATACAGCGGACTTGGTATGTTATAAAAACAATATGTTTTCCTAAAGCAAATCATAGTAATCTTAAACATTAACTTAATCACAGTATACTCACCTGGTAGGACCTGTGTACCGTTCATCACGAACGGTAACACTAAGCCAATATTTCCTTTGCGTAGCAGTTGTTTATTAGCAATTTGCGTTTGAGCCAGAAAAGAGTGGCTGTTAACACACTCATACAGGAGGCGACCATCTCAGATGCACAAGAGTAGCAATGCATTTATCGACCTCAAGTAAAAGTTTAATTATGTCTTAGGGTAATAACAGTTGTACATAAATGGCAGTGGCCAGGTTTATTATGTGGACTGCACTCTCGTCTACAAATTCTATATAATAATTAAGCAAAGTAACTTGAAACAACAAAAATACTACCTATAATGCAAGAAATCCCTTGGGGAAAGAATTAGGACTCTGCGTTATCACACTCTTTGAAGGAGATGACGTATTATTATATTATATTAGATACCTATGTATATTTTATCATATATATGTGTACCAAACTTGCTTATAAGTGGCTTAATACAGACACACACACATATCTTCACGCCAAATCCCTATCGGGATAGGCAGAGAGTATCGAGTGCCAAACGGCACGGTTCTGGCATACTTGCCTAGCTTCTTCGACTTTCATAACTCTCTTCATATAAATACGCCGACTAAAAAAGTGGCTAAATAAACTATAAAATTACTTATTTTCTAGGTGGCTACTACGGCGGCCATGGTCTTGGCGGATACGGCGGATACTCCGGCTACGGCGGATACGGGCACGGGGTTCGAGGGTATGGGGGGGACTGCGGGGATCGGGGGCCCCGCGGGCGCCCCCGCCGGGCCC
>DWNR01002185.1:0-13480 GCA_018250455.1 Polygonus leo | reverse complement strand
GAAACCATCCAGTACAAAGCCTAAAACTTCAAGGCGTGGATGATTAAGAATCGGCTCACGTGCCGCGTAACAAAAAGTAACAACTAAATATTCGGAGATGGCCCGATAGAGGTCGGGTGCGGATAACAAAAAGTAGGGCTACCCGACCGGGGGCTACGCGCAGATATGATAATCCCGAGTATGTAAAATAGTGAAATTTAAGGCCTCTCCATGTGAAGAATTGTGCTCGTTCGGTAGGCAAATTATTCTAATGCGGCCCCTTTATTCGAGGCACACGCATGGGTCGCCGCGCTCCGAACATTCATTTGTGTTTCAATAAAACACTAACCCTATCTAAACAGAGCCTACGATTTATGAACGCACTTGTAGATGACTTAGTCGGCGATCACATGTTGTACTGTCCTAATCTTTAAAAATTATCAAAATTACCTAACTTAACGTAACACAAGTATATGAACAACATGTGAAACAATTTAAAATAAGTAAAATAATTGAAAATAAGTAAAACAATTGAAAATAATTGAACCGTTTCCGTCGTAGTGAAGGAGTCCCAATTGATTCCTAAAGTATTAATAACAGTTTAAATATAGCCTCCTACATTCATAGTTAGTGAAATAATATTATTTTAAAATATACTTTTCAAAAGTTAGTTATGCTAAAACTTTCACCACATGTTTCAAATTTAATAATATATTCATACCATAATAACACAGTGGTGTATTATTACAATATTTTCACTCCAATTATTTTCTCAAACCGGCCATCCATCAATCGGTGCTCAATGAATCAATTTGAATACATTGAATCGAGGCAGCGTTCCTCGAAGTTTACTCAAAGTTTGTTGCTATGAATATATCTAGGTATCGCAAAACAAAAAATATTCGCTGGCTCGTTCACAATAACTCCCCCGATACAGTCGCGAAGCAGATACGCCAATTCAAAATTGTAAATAAGGACGACGTATCTGCACGTCGGAATCCGGTGGGTCCGGCGTATATCGTCTCGCTTGTCCGATTTGCATGGCATCGAAAGTTCACACAATCGCATTTTCCTCATCAGCCTGCGGGAAGCATAATTCTCCTCTCCATCTGCCATCTTCCTGTATCTACCCTTGCGAAACCTCTTTTTGTCGGGGTTCGGCCGGCGGCAGTGTTCGCGATACATAAATTTTCGCGATCGGTCATCCCTTAAAAACAAGTTTAGCTCTTTATCCAGAGGAGAGTAAGTTAAAGAATGGCCCGGCCGTGCGTTACCCTCCGATTCGTTACGTATTCAAATTATTTCGCCATTCTGTTTTTGCGTCCATTTGTGTTGCGAAGTGTACCTACCTACGGATTCTGTCCTCTTTTGTCCGCTGCTTGATTAATTAGTGCTACGTAAACAAAATTGTACGGATTGGGTAGTTTAGATTCAAATCGCCTTTGTGGAAACTACAATAGCAATCGGATGACCAGTACTATATTTGCAAGGATATGTGGACTTTCTATCTATTACATACTTTTTATCATGAAGAATACTTTAATTTCTTCAAAGTAAATATTCATTGGAAATCCATTAAGAACCGTAGAACAGTTTGGAGTGGACTTCAAAAGCGTGATGGATTGATGGACATAACCATTTTAGACAGTTTATAAAATAAATATACAATTAGTTACTTTCTACCTAGGACATTTCATAAGTCTTTTGCAGTCTTTTGCAACAAAATGCGTTACCGATTATTATTACATAAAGCACTTATTCGATAATAGAATCCCGAGTAGATTAGTATATAGTATTGATATCTACAGCTACTGTCAGTGCGGTACAAGGTGTACAAAGATAAACTATCACAGTTAACCGGGAAAGACAACGATAGATAAGGATGTGTAGTTGTTTTTGGCGAGCAGACATCCACATTAAGTCGGGCCTGCCTAATTAATCATAGCTTCACGCGGCCGAGCGAAGGCGGACGTATCCTCGGCGGATAAGAGGACTAACAGGCTTCAGACAGGCCCTCGCCCCGATTCCACGTGAATCCTGAGGGATAATTAAATAATAAGCAGGTTTCAATCCACCCCTTTGTCCTCGAAATGATCTGCGTCTGAGTCAGTTTAACGCGTCAAGACGATATACGCATCTCGTGTAGTCTAAGTAGGGATCTAATATGACGTCTGTTTATCTTATAACAGACGTGGTAACGAATGGTATTTAATACTAGGTGGCACGCCTATCTTATTTGAAATAAGATAAAAATCGCAAAAACTATTATTACCGTTCGACATGATTTGAGGACTCTTTCAAGTTCTTCCTTATTTAATACATCTCTAAGGAAATCTGTCTAACCAGTGTCTAATATACATCTGCATACATCATTAACAATATAGTATACACAACAACTTGGCCATATATAAGAGTGAACTTTAAGCAAAGGTAACGGAATCAACTTGACGTCTTGACGTCCCAAGACCGGAACTTTCAGTCTTGTGTCGCCGTTCACACAATTTGCACACAATATCTAGCGGTCATGACATGTCTCTTGTTGTCCTATTATATAAGACATAAGTTGTACCATATTAAATATCTTTGGTTTTAACCATGTTTTAAGAAGAACCACCTAAAAATAAATGTCTGTGCTCATTACTATATCTACACAAAGAGTGTAACAATAGAGAATTTAAGAGGAAACTTAGTATGGCGGATTCAACTATACAAAAATACTACTTGTACAATTTACCATAATTATGTGTTATTCCGAGAACTAAAAATTTTCGGAGTGTTATATAAAAAGAGATTAAATATGTATTTGTTTAAACATTGCTGTGTAGTTTGCATAACAAACCCAGATTCCTAACAAATGTAGATTCTTCCTTACTCAAAGTTTTATATTAAAATTATATATTTATATTATGGCGTAAGGCACACATGTCAACGGATAGTTTTGTCATGATTATGAAACCAAAGACATAATAATAAATGTCGTCATATGTCGCCATGACTCTGTCGCTACGCTTCAATGGCGACCGCTGCAGTAACAATAATGAAAGTTCCTCTAACTTCAATATAACAATATTGTTGCGAACAGAAAATTATATGTCCGAATCTTCCTTACATTTCCACTGACAATGGTGGTATAGAATTTGAAGATATTGTCGTGAAACTAAAGAATTTAGGGACAAACTATTTTATTTTCAAATATGTACATATCGTTTTGTTTTATTATTTGAGGACAGCAAACGAGTTCAGGTGTTATTGTTTTTTTTATATCTAAAACATCTGTGACTACATCTAATACGTTATTTCTTTTATATGAAAAGATTTTAACACTTCAGAATAAAAACTGACCGTTTTTCACAAAAAAAAGATTCTACACTTTCCTCAGTTAACAATAGAAATGCAGCATTATGAAAAATCACATCACAATCTGCGTGTAGTCGAGTTAAATTATCACAAATGGAAACCACACACCGTGGAAACTTACCCACATGAATAGCTCAAATCAGCGCTGAATTTGTAAAGGTGGACGTGCGACGCATGTGTACGGCCAGCCTCTATCTCTAGCTCTTAGTGTAAAGTTTTAGCTCGCGCGCTGAATCGGTGAATGCTGCGCGATGGCTACTGATTATATGATAGTCCTAAAGTTATCCTACTTGATTGTACATTTTGTGATCAATTAATACATATCCTACAGGTTTAAGTCGTGTTTTATTTTTTTTGCTCTTTACAAGAAATAGACCAAGACCAAATATCAATAAAATAAACCAAGCTTTTTTAAAATTGACTTATAGATTTAACTATAAAACATTTTCGTATTATAACACATTTGTTATGTTCTTTCATATTGAATTTGTAACTTCGTAAGATACTTTCTTCTCACATATTCCTTTACGCTAAAATATTTTACTCTTTCCTCACATTTACACACTCCACAAAATGTGCTCATAGTCGAGTTAAATAATTACAGCTGAAGACCTCACATTGTGGAAACATACCCACATGAATAGCTCACATCAGCGCTGAATTTGTAAAGGTGGACGTGCGAAGCATGTGTACGGCCAGCCTTTATCTCTAGCTCTTAGTGTAAAGTTCTAGCTCGCGCTCTGAATCGTTGATAGGTAGAGGATGGCAACTGAATGTATGATAGCGCTTAAGTATCTTATTCAAAGGTACATTTTGTGTGGAATTAATTCTTGTACTATTTAACTCATGTTTTATTATAGAAAAAATCAAGCCCATATACAATATGAAAATAGGGACGCATCCAGTAAACCAGTACCATTAATTATAGTTGTCTATAATTTAGTATCTATGAGTAGCAGTGACATTTTATCATTAGAGGGATTCCAATTGCGATTGCCGCTTGAATACCATAAAAAGATGAAAGAAAAAGGCACCTAATTGTTCTGAAATAATCTATAATACACAAACAAACTATGATGAGATTCACATATAGGATTGTACAAAATCAAAGCATTAGGAGTGTATGGGGAGCGCAGCGGAGCATACAGCGGTGACTCACGGTTATTCAATAAGCTACATCACTCGTCCGAGCTCGCAACTCCACTACAGTTGTAGAGTTGAATTCTGTTTTATGTTCGACGGATTATTTCAATTGTCTTAATACGTTGTTGTATCATTTTAACACTATTTATTCCACGGTTACAGTGCATCTTATCGACTGCAGGCACAACAATCCTACCTGAAGTGGATTACACATGTCTACAGGCAGCAGTGACTACGTATCATCATAGAGGATAATACGCTCGTTTGTCACTACTACGCCTATCATAAAAATGAAAGTCAAATGTAGCTTTAATAAGCAAAATAATTTGTGCAATAATCTACAATACATAAACTGAATACGGAGCCATATATACTATTCGTACAGAAGTAAAGCATTAGGAATCAACCAGTCGCTTATGGGGAGTGCAGCGGAGCATACAGCGGTGACTCACGGTTATTCAATAAGCTACATCACTCGTCCGGGCTCGCGACTCCACTGCAGTTGTAGGGTTGAGTTCTGTTTTATGTTAGGTGGATTTCTATTAATACTTTGTAATTGATATTAATAAGATGGTCACGACTAAAGGCACGGTTTTGCAACCTTTCGATATATTATGTCCCTAAAATATTATAATAATTATATAGTGTCCTAGTCAGTTTGATACCAGAGTCCTTACTCTGTGAGGTATCATTTTGTAAAAAGTGTTGAAATTTTCTAATTAAAGCTGCAAATTATTTAATTTCTTTAATATCAAAAAACTTATTTTTTATTTAAGTTTTTTGATAGTAATTATAGTAAAGAAAGCCGGCCTTTTATAATACTCATTTCATTTTAAAAAACTAGTTGTGCTTAATCATAGGCGAAATTGTATGTAAACAGCGCACCGAGACTTTGAAAAGTGAATCACCAACATGTGAGGCCAGAATATGGCTATGACAACTTAAGTCTCTATCTCTATCTATGACAATTTAACAAGAAACAAACATTTCAAATTCAAAAAAAATCCAAAATTTAAATCATTTTCCCCGTTTCACACAAAACGATTCACAAGAACACCAAAAAACATTCAACCTTTGCTTCCAGTTTGTAACACTGCGTATATTTGATCAGTTTCCTCGACTGTAAGGCATAGCACGTGCGATCGACACGGGTTCGACCCCCGTGCGGGCGAGACGCACAAATCATGCGACATACCGCCTCCAGCCTTCAAACACTTCTGCCCTGCAAACACTTGCCCAATTTAATAAATCTTCGAAAAATACCACCGATCGCTAACGAGTACGTGCCTTGATACTGGGTATATTTTGGCTGTAGGTATAGTAACAACAACTGCTACTAAAAATCGACCCGGATATTAAAATAATGGTGAAATGACACAATCTCCATATTTTTGTCAGGTGGTAGAACTCGTTTAATTCGACTGGGGAGGTACCACCGCCAACCTCATAATCCTCTGTGAAGCAATTCTTGTGTTTCGGTTTGGAGGCGTGTTTGCCGGCTATATTTATACACGAGGCGTAAATCTAAGTTCTGATGGGTAGCAACGCATTTGTGATCAAATTTAGATATGATTTAATCGTGCTTAGGGATAATTACTGATGTCGATGGGCGGCAGTGACCACTCACCATCAGGTGACCTGCATGCACGTTTGCCTTTATACGATAAGAAAAAAGTAATGATTGTTGTTGTGTCACAATACATAAAAGATTTGTCAAGTAGACACTATTACCCATGCTCTGAATTGAAATTCGCGAATTGAAAGTCGCCGTATACAACATAAATAAACGTGGTGGTGTTATTTGACTACCCAAAATACAACACAACTAATGCAATCATCAGTACCACCACTCAATTAATATGTGCAAGTACAAGCATTGCATTCGCCACTACTCTTCTTGTTAATATATAATTAAAATTGACGTGAGAACTAAGGGAAAACGCGTCAATCCAGCTACAACAGCACAAATCCTACTTCTATAGAACAGAAGAGATTTTCAGAGGTATTGTCAAAAGTTAGTACTAACTCACAGTTATCCAGCTCGCTGGAGTATGCCCTAAACCTTTCTCATTACGAGACGACCATGCCCAGCAGTCTCGTTCATAAATATTTTCGAAACTTTTGATAGCAACCTAAAAACTAGCGACAGCCTGTCGAGCTTAAACAATCCTCGTTGCGTCACAGACGCAGTACACAACTTTGCCTCCGAGGCAGCGATGCGCCCAAATTTGTCAAAGCAAAACTCGCTGCAGCCCGGTTTTACAACGCAATAAAATTTTGAAATAAAAATTTGTTCCCGAACAAGCAATAAAATAAAACGCTAACCGTTTTTACGGCGCCGACAATATAATGAAATAATCGTAACGGCCGTCCACGTCACGTTGAATTGCCGTATAAATCTTCCTCGGGTCATATTGTCCGCAGTCCTCTTGGCAACACTTTAATATCGAGAAATATCATCCCGATAATCGAACACACTAGCCGGTCCGTATAAATCACTCCCCCGCTCGGCTGTCGTTTATTTTTTAGACTTTCCATTTCCAAATAAAGTCCCTGAGCAACGGGCCAGTGCTTCCTCTTTCCGGGGCGGTTTTTATATGATTTGTCGACTGTCGGCCACTTCCCTTAATATTGTCAATATTTCAAGTATTAATTGTTATAAATCAGAAAACTTTCCTACCATTCCGCCTTTTATAGCTGTTCGTGGAATTGAATACATTTTTTTTCAAATTAGCCACGTCTGTCATCGTCGTTTATTTTTTCTATGAAAATAAAAAAATAATCGTTCGTATTGGTATTATTTTGAAATGGTAAATTACCGAGCGGTTCACGCGTCGGGGAAAACGTGTTAAATTATGTACGTACACTTAACGCGTCAATCTACTACTTTGAAAAAGTTCCGCCCATGAAACATTAACAAGCACTCAAGACTACTCGGGCACTGCCCCGTTCGTTAAGTAGTGTCAGCCTGTAGTTTTTCCCACCTCGCGACCGTCCACCGAGAGCAGGAGGGTCGCTGTCAACGCGATTGGGCAGCCGATATCTCCCAAGAGTGTCGCCCTTCAGCCAAGTAAGGGATTTCGTGCTGAAGATCATCGCAAAGCTCTCAATTAATGACAAACAACGCCTTAGCCATCTCGAGTCCAATTTTCAGTTGTCTCTATCATTTTGCGCGGTGACAGTTGGTACGGGTCGACCTACTCACGCGATGAACGTTTCTATTCCCAAGACAAATGTCAGGTAAATAATTCTATCTGTGAGTCAATTATCCATTGCCACTGCAATACGAAAGTAGCACAAATAATGTTCGAATATTTTTTCAATAAACGTTTATAGGCAAGTTAACCACGTCAATAAACTTATAAATTGATATAAACTATAATATTCTTTAAGCAGAAAAACATATTTTGCCTGTCAAATACTGGTCATTTTCAATACTTTTATAGTACTTAACTAAGCAGTCAACATGTAAAATCAAGAGCACTGGCAATCTCAATTATCACCGCAAAACACGTAGCTGGGTACTGAGGGATTCTTGTCCGATATTACCATGAGCAGAGATGCGAGTCGGCGCTCGCTCGGCGCCCGCTATCGATCCGGGGGCGGAGGGGCGCGGGGGCAGAAATTTGGGAAAACTTTGAAAGTTTCGCGTCTAATTCAGGCGCACGCACACAACGATGTAACCAGCTTAACCGTCGCACACAGGCGAGTGGTTCCCACGTAATTTGTGTTTTGTTTTGCACCATCCAAGTGTCACGTGTTGTAACTGCCTCGGACAAAATGTGATCAACTGACGTGCCTTTATTGAAGCCTAGATTTCATGGTACGTATAAAATCGATGTTCGATATTTTTTACTCTAGTATTGGGAAGTGGGCATGCTGTCCACCTTAAGATAGGTGGTCACAGCCGATCGTGGACACGTCATCAACCTAACCTAAAATAAGATAACGTATTACCTACTTGAGGTCGACCACAAATGCGCAAACAAGCGCGTATATTACGCGCGTCACATGCGTGCGTGCGTGCGCGCGTCATAACTAGATTTCTAGATAGTTTCTTTTTTATTGGGAATGTCATAAATGCCAAAAATTATGCCAATAACCAGGTGGTGGAACTCGAGTAATTCACAACCCTCATAATCCTCCGTGATGCAATTAATTGTGCTTCGGTTTGAACACATGACACGATATCTTAGTCCTCAGTAATAGTAACGCATCTGTGGTCAACTTCAGGCAGTGAACACTCAGGTGGACCGAATGCTCAATAACTACCTTTAAACGTAAAAAATACTAAAATATAAGGCGTCATACAAGTCGTTCGTTACTCGTAAAAATCCATGTACAAGTAATTAACACAAATGCTGCGCCCACACATCCGGAGATCAAAGCAAGTGTGATTAGGTATTGTGAGTGTTTTTCAACGAAAACAATTAGCTAGATGAGACATAGGGTGACCGCGTTCACAATGGCCCGGAGACGGCCACTTCCTGCCTAGATCAAAGAAGCTTTTTCCACGCTATTCAGTGATTAGGCAGTCTTTTCGGATTCCACTGTAAGTGAGAGCATTGGTTATTTCCTTTTTACTATGTAACCTATTTAGTGTAAAAATAGACATTTTTATTATGAAATTTAACCTGTAAAAAATTGGTTTGTTAAAATACGTTCAAAGTCATGATGAATAAAAAAATAATAATTAATTGTTGTATACCTATAAATGGATAAGTGATATCGATTTCAACTGAGAGGCACTCCTACGTTGAGTCGAGAGACGTGGAAGGAAATATTGGTAGTTATTTTGTACCTTTCCTAAGACAGACATTGAGAAAATTATAAATCCTATATTTATGAATAACAGGGCCTCAATTAAACAAATTAATTGAAGAAGATACTAATGATACGATTACCATAAAAATAAGCCACAATATAGGTAATGTCATTTAAAGCATATTAAAGAATGAATTGCCTTCTCATAAACTGAAAGTCAGAGGAGAACATAGGGTAGAACATTATATACAAACATAGACTAGTAAAAACGTAACCTTCCTTTTAGTTTTTCGTCCTCATCCGTCAAAAATAAAATAAGGCAGGAATAATCTGGCTCAAAAATTGTTGTAGGTATCACTTTTTTTTTTATTGTTATATTAAATCTCTATAACCCTTTACAATCTGCGTTCCATTTTTCATTTAGTTTTTAATAAGGTACCTGGCTTGCTGGTAAAATATATCCACCAGCCCTAATTTATTGCGGTTATAATTTTTAAACATCCTTTGTCGTTCGACGCTGTAAGTAAACAGGCTGTTTGCCACAAAATAAAGGCATTCCATTCAGGCAGGCTATTGTGAGCAAAAAATTGGGCCACAAATAAAAAACAAAACCGCTACGAGAGCAATTAGCGTGATTTAATGACCATTTAATTAGTTTCGTTTATGCGATACTTTACCAGTTATTGTTTATGGTATTTTTTTATATTTATACATTTTCTTTTATTTTGTGCTATTGTACTTCAGTCAACTGGCTTCTATGGGTGTTTATGACGAAACTAAAATGGGACTTAAAGTTACCCTACAATATCATACCTACAATACCTATTTCGTAGTTGCTACTGAACCCAGTTTCTCTCAGTAATAACTGAGAGAAAGTAGAATTTTGTGAGTATATTATATTTAACTATAAAAAAATGTCTTTAAATCATGTTGTAATAAAATAAACAATAAAAAAACGTTTGTACATTTTTTTATCGTTTAATCGGGTAAATGGTCACTGCCGCCCATGCGCATAAGTAATAATGTCGAAGCACAATTAAATTATACCTAAGTTGGATCACAGATGCGTTGCTACCCCTGTGGACTAAGATATTAACCTCGTCTGTAAGTATAGCCGGCATCCACGCCTCTCCAAACGGAAACCCAAAAATTGCTTCACGGAGGATTATGAGGGTAGCGGTGGTACCTCCCCGGTCGAACTAAATGAGTTCTACCACCTCGCCAGTGCATATAATATTCTAAGCATATCATAGTAGCTAACAGGCTGCGAGATATATTTTCCTGCCTATCCTAGTTCTTAGCAAGACAATTTCGTAGCAATCAACTAAAATGCTCACCATTAGATATAAACAGATCATTAGGAATTCTCCATCAGTTTTCGCTTTAACAATGCGAGGCTAAAAACGGACTTTAATTAAAAATAGGAACTTGTAAATTCCTCCTCTCGAAACATCTAAAAAGATACTTCAGGAATCTTCGTGGAATCAATAGAAATAAGGGCAGGCTTTAAGAGAACTTTACAAATAATCTTTAAGAGGGCTTGGCTTTTATTTTAATATGTTTGTTTTACTGTAGTGTATTGTACGTAAAATAATTGGTCAAGTGCGAGTTGGAGCTGCATGCAAAGATTTCACTACTAACAGATAGCAGTTTAAAAAAAAACTATGTTTTTTTGGGGTCTCTCTTTTATTTATGTTATTTACTTTTTAATTTTCAGTTTTTTTTGTCAAATACATGCTGTAAAAAACCAAGTATCTAGTATTATGGTTCAAGAAATATAGACTTGTGATAAGTGGACAGACGGACTGAAGGAAGGACAGCAAATTATTAGTTATAGGGTCCTTTGGTCTCTTACGTGCGGTAACCCTGGTCATAGTTGGCTGGTTACCATAATTTACTAAATGTCAGCTACCTCTACACTGATGCACAGCTACCTCAACACTGATGCATAACTACCTCAACACTGATGCACTGATACAGAAGTCCTGAAATATATAATAGATTAAACAGAGTGATGAATTTTCGTCTCTACTCTACATCTACATATTTGAAACACAGATAAGATTCATACACATAAACATCTACGAATGGGAATCATATTATGAAAAGAGGAGTGATGAAACTGTATTCATATTTGAAACAGAGACACATACAACGTGTTGAATAATTGTATGAATGAATGAACAATAGTAGATCGTAAAATCTCGCTTGCAAAATACCATTTTAATTACACTAATGGCGTACAAATGTTAATTATGATAGAGCTAACTGACTGCCGAATTAAGATTGGTAAGGTGCCCTTTGATTTATGTCATAATACAATTTTGGTTATTTAAATGTCGCTAGATTCCAATAAATCGTATGGTAAGAAAGGTAAATCTAATTTAATTTGCCAAAGCAGCATCATCGACGTGAGAGGCTTTAACTAAATCAAAATATACTATTTTAACAATCGGGTCACTTGATAGTAGAATAACTTTCTACCCTTAGTTTATTACATATACAGATTCGTGTTCTCACCTTAATGAGTTTAGCTAATAAATATTGGTCAAATAGGCCGATGACTAAAAATATTAACTTTACAGAAGTCCTTAAATAAATACATAGAAAATATAATTTTATATAAATGCTTAAATTTATATATTAGGGAGCACATTGTGACTCATATTAAAAAAAAACAACAATTCTAAAATAAATAAAATCATAATTGACAGTATTTAAGTATAAAAAAATAAGTAAAATATAACTCCGTTAAAAGTGAGCATCGCGACCAATAAGTGAAGTTCCAGAAAGTATGTATATACATACATCTGATGGCGTACAGCGGTGCCAACAATTAAAGTTGTTAGCTGAATACAATTAAATGAGTGATTGGAGAGAATGCGCGAGAAATGATAATTTCCAAAAATTTTAAAATAAAATTATCATGATTAGCAATTTATCAAAGTATCAAAATTGTGTAGTTCTTGTTCAAAACAAACTACGTTACAGTCGATTTTGTTAAAATGGGCGTCGTGACTAATAAAATAAATTCCACGAGGTATCTGATGGCGTACAGTGGTGGCAACAAATAAACTTGTTAGCTGGTAATCGACAGTCAGGTCACGCGGGATCAAGTGCACTTAACTGCTACACGTGAGGTAGAGTGGTCGAGATTCGTGCGAAGATAAAGCTGGAATATCTTTACAATCTTCACCCTACAAACATTGATGATTTTAACCTCTATTGTAAGGCAGACCTATGTATATAATTATATCAATTATAGTTTAGATAAACAAACAATTATATATGTTTATTAATTGTTAAATTACTAAATAATTAATACATTTAGCATAAAAAAACAATATTTTAAAAAATCTAATTGAAAACAGCCAGTCTAGTAGTTGAAAAGTTTTTGTCTTCAATTTGTTTTTTAGTATTGTGTTCACTTAATAGCACGTAGCTACATAGAACATCATATACTCACAAACTACCGAATAAATAATCAAAAGATCAAATCAGCCGATACTGACGTACTTACATCTCACCCCGTGTGTAGCGTCCCATCTCAAAAGAAAGCGAAGTAAAACGAAAAGTGCGAGTGCCCCATTGAATGATAACTGCGGGGCTTTGTCTCCTGCGTCCGACTGACGAATCGAATTAAAAGGCTTATTGTGTCTACGTGACAGCTCCTCAGCCCCTCAACTCTTAGCGAAGGAGTTTGTTTCAACCAAACTAAAATATTACAGGCCATTCACTAGATCCCACCCCTCTAGGGGAAATCTCCTACTTGAATTTGTACTCAATTTTTAACAGGGACCGTTAATTAAGAGTTGCTCTTTATTGGCGAGGCAGCCTTAATGCGTTAATTGTTGAAATGCAATCTCGGAGCCCGGCTTTTTATCATTCGAACTCAATTTTTGCGTCCCACTCCGATTTTATGCGAATGATTAATGAATTTTAATAAGTGTCGCTTTCAATTAGTAAAATTTTATGTATTTATTGTGTTATTGTTTTCTGCGCTAAAGGCGATTCTTTTATGTATAAATCTTTATAAGTTAGTAATTCATTTCTCGGTATTTTTTTGTACACAGCCGAGTAACGTCGTACTTATATTATTAAAATTGTAATCGTTTTACCAGGTGGTAGAACTCGTGTAGTTCGACCGGGGAGGTTCAAGTTACCACCGCCACCCTCATAATCCTCCGTGAAGCAATTTATTGTATTTCGGTATGGAGAGGCGTGGTTGCCGGCTATA
>DWNR01002184.1:0-13481 GCA_018250455.1 Polygonus leo | reverse complement strand
ATGGGCGGCAGTGGCCACTTACCATCAGGTGGACTGCATGCTCGTTTGCTACCTTTACACAATAAAAAAAAATGTTTATTTTTTAAATTCTAACAATAACAATAAATCTAAAAATATATTTTTTCTCAATCATTTCACCAAGTACATACCAGTAATCGAATCAAGTCAAGCACGATTCGAAGAATGGTTACCATAACGACCAACCTAGTGGTAATTACCACGGTGGGGCACAGCCATCAACGTCATAGACGCAATTACTGTAATACACCCGGCCTCGCGGATTATTAACAGGATTTTACTGTATTTCTGTTCGTCTATACGCTTTTGTACTAGCGACAGGGCGTGTGGATTTTAATAGGACTTGATACGAAAAACAAAAAAAAAAATACAAAATAAAAAAGTTCAAGTTCCTTTTAGAAATTCTGAAAACTTCTAGCATGATATCTTGGTGAAAAATCGGCCAAGAGCGAGTCGGACTCTCATACCAAGTTTCTCATACTACCATGCAATATGTAACATTGTTTGTTAATTTTCAATATTCCAACTTGGATACTACATTTGGGAAAGAAACTACATAAAAGTAACACGCAGAGTGTCCAGTATTTCAGTTCGGAAACATAGCAGTCCCATTTCTATTTGACTGATTCTTAGTCAATTTGCACTTTCAATGCATTTATTCAACAACAGTTTGTGTGAGCCACTTATCCAACAGTTCATTAAATCTCGCTTCACAAATTGTCGTCACCACTTAGGCATTAATAAAACGAATAATTCTAACGCTCGTGATACTTAAACGATCGTTATCTACCAGCCGTATTCACTCGCTATCTCCCGTGGTATCTGGTAGCGGTACCGGTACCAGATACCTTACTGTAATAGGAGAACAAAGAGATGTTGCAATTTGCAAACCAGCGGGCCTGCCCTTATAGGGCGCGGGTCGCCCGAGATCTATAAAGGTCCTACTTGTTCTGCGATCCTGGTATATTAGATGAGATTAGATTCTCATTGTTGCGATTGGCTTTGCGTATGATTGTGTTCCGTTTGTTGTTCGATGCAAATTAACTGAACGGAATTTGCTTAACTCCAGGTACGAAAAGAAAAAAGTAAAGAAAAATTGTCCAATTTGTTTTTATGACTCATTCAGAATAATTTTCATTACAGTTTTTTCTATCTGGTATTCTCTTAGGTATTTCAAAACGATTTCTGATGTTACATTGACGCAAAATCGAACTATTCTCCTACTCATAAAATAAAATAAAAAGACTAATTTAATAAGCGACAACAGCAGTAGAACCACCTAATAATAAATCTTCGAAATGCAGTGGTTATAAATGAATTTGAATGAAGTTTGTTTCACCTAGAATTTCACAATACCTGTTAATTTCTAAAAACTCGGTTTCTACTGTCTGCCATATAAAAATATTTAAGATAGATAAACATAATTTTAGACATTTTAATGACGGGATCGGCCACGTGAATGCGGTAAACAATTTGATTTACGAATTTATACCAAAGAGATGCAAACCACGGCAGCTTTATACGCCATCAATTCGCGATTTCGTAAAAATAAAATTTATTTATAAATAAAAACCGGTGAAATGTTTTTGATTATGCCCGGTTGATTTATACACTGACTTTAACTGTCTTTCTAAAAGATTCAAAAAAGTCTTTTGAGTTTAACGCTCGCGCCATATATCACTAAGCACAGTAGTGAACAAATATTATTTCAACTGATCCGGGCCGATGGGGCGCTGCTACGAAGATTAGTTTTAAGGTATTTTTGAAGAGTTAATAAATCAGTCGAGCTGTGAAAACAATGATCCCTTTGTAATCGTATAGGCAATTAAAATTTGAGCATAAAAATGTCGGTCCAAACATTTACGTCCGCTCTACGTCTTGGGAGCCATTTTTGGCTAGGCGCCGTCTCCTTTACGCTATTCGGAAATGATTTACGACGTGTCTCCGACTTAATAGATTTTATTTGCACTCTTTAAAGTGGAGTTAATTTATATCTTTCCAACGTTAACGAGATCTAAAAGTCGAGCAACACAGTTAATGGGTTCATGGTAGAATTAGAACAATAGAACAAATGTCGTCTTGTCACTCGCTTTGATATAGGTTTTTTTTCATTAGATCTTGTAGCTTTAACATATTAAGGGATCATAAACATCTCAAACAGCATTTTTAAGTTTGTAAATGTTCTATCTAGTAAAGGGTACTGTGTTATAAAGGGTTATTTTGGCTTCAAGTCACGTTTACCTTTACAATAATAAAATTACTCACACTAGCTGTTGATATATTCGTGATTTACACCGTAACTTTGCGTAATAATTACCATTCCCATAGATAACCAAAACACCCAAACACGCAAACAGACGATTGAACACGTACCATAATAGTGCAATCACTTGTAAATTACCAGGCGAGCATAAGCGCGAGGTGGTCGCAGTTTCGGGTCCCGCGCGGGGCATTACGAGACGAGTGCGGTCATTAGGCGGCGATATTAGCTATTAACCCCGCCCCGGCGCGCATAAGTTACAAGGTGTCTCAGAGCCACGTACCAGGCGCATTTGTCTTGAGGTACGGGTATGCGCTAATTACGATGTATGGGAGAATCGATTTAAATCGAGCCTCCGATCGATTTGTTACCGGGAATCGAGAGTGAAATGCACTATGAGAACGCACAGAATAGATTTGCGTCTAATCAAATTACGGTAATGGGTATCGAGTTGCGATTAGCATAGATTAGTTCCCATGAAGTTACTGCGCAGTAAGTGAGTAAGATTTTTTACAGAACAGCTATAAAAGTAGATATTAATTTAGAAACGTTTTTATTTACTATTAGAAAATATAGTAAGTATTCCAAAATATTTTACACAAGTGTGTGTCCGTAGCTTTACATATTTTAGATTGGATTATAGTGTTTGTCGGAGTACCGACAAGGATTCATCAGGATTTTTTATGTAAAAAAGAAAGATACTTTCAGTCCATATGTCAATAAGTAGTCACCGCTATTTGTTATTAAACCTAAGTTGTAATTTAACCTACTATTAAACGGTACCTTGACAAGGACACAGCAAACAATTCATAAACCGTAAACGAAAGTTGAAGTTAGTATCGTTGATACTAATCCAACGATTCCGTTACGATCTCGCCAATAAAACGCCCAAGAGCGACAACTTAAACAGGATCGTCATAAAACAAGATGTAGCCCGTAGTCGAGGATCTATGAGGATTCGCCCTACAGTTTCCCAGTTTATGACGTATTAGTGAGACGTCAATAGCGACGTTTATGCGTCGTAAAACCTCTGTTCACTTGTTGAGTTAATGGCGACGTAGCGTAGCAGGACTGAATGAGATAGTTCGTTTGTGAATTTCAAGGTGGACTCATTGTATACCGTGAAGCGATTTGTGTTTCGGCTGCAGTTTTGGAGAGTAGGTGGCAACTTATAAACGGGTAACATGTTGGTTCTCAGGGGTGTCACGCCTAGCCGTCAGGTGCAACTCGTATAGCTCACCCGATTAGGTACTGCTATGCTCATAATCTCCCGTGAAGCAATTCTTGAGTTTCGTTTTGGAGAGATGTGGTTGTGCATAATTACACACGAGCCAAGTATCGTAGCCGTCACGGATAGCAATGCATCTCAGTTACGATTCAATCGCATCTGGGTTGGTAACAAATGTCCATGGGCGGCCATTATATTATCTTAGGCCTCTAGAGTAGCAACGCATTAGTGATCAACTTCAAATAAAATGACTAGAGAAGGCACCATCAGGTGGACTGCATGTAACTACATAAAAACAAAATGACCTGGCACTCAATTTACCATTTTGGAGACATGTTGTCCCCAGCTATACTTACACACGAGTCCAATATCTTTGCTCTCAGGAGTAGCAACACGTCTGTTATCAATGCACATTTGATATTTAACCCTTAAAAATATGATTTAATTTGGCACACTACAAAATAGCGCAAGCACGTCCCACATGGAGACGCGCACGCAGTCGAAAACAATTCGAACGTCCCGGAGTGGAGATCCTGCGTTAATGTCACGGCGTCCAACTCGCCCGTGCACCGCAAATTGGCCTATTTCGACCTTTAGGGTTGCCACTTCGTAGTTTTATCACGTGCTAACATGGTCATTTGTTCAGTTTTACAGTAACTATGGTTTTCAGTATTTCAGATTTCAGGAGGTATTCTTGATATCACAATGAACGTTTATTTCTCATCGCCTCACCCATCTTTTCCGCTCTGTTTTTGGATAAACTTTAAGAAAATCCTATAAGGTCTATCCAGAACCAAAGCAATAATCTAAATTGCTACACAGTTTACCAAATTATCTTGTAAATTTAGTCGACTACGCGTAATAAGTGTATTATTTAAAAAGAAAATTAAAACTTTAACTGCGTTACCCGTATTTCTACCGGCGTTCACCGTGTTTCATTTACTTTCAGTTTTAAACGTTGCGCTTAACATTTTAAAAATATATCTTCGTAGACATTTTTTAAAAGCTGCCAACCCTATCGCCACCGCAGTGTTCGAGCCAGCCAGTGGTCTGTTTACACCAAATGTCAGCACGATTTTTATATGACGGTGCGGTTAGCGCGATAGGGCCAAGGTTTAGACAATATGCTCTAATTGGAGCGAGGAACGCTTGAAGGGCAGTTACGGTTTGGCCTTCACGCGACTCGAATTTGTAAAGTGTGGTAAACCGCAACTTTGATAAAATTCACAAAGCTCTACCTATCTTGGTTTTATTTCTGCGCTCGAGAATTTTTCGTTAGTGACTGGAATTTTTTGATGTAAAACTGTTTAAAAACTTGCCATAAATGTCACATGAAAATCGATTAGATGGCGTTCAACTAGCTTATGGTTAAGCAAACAAAGTCATTTTTTAGCTTTCATCAAATTAGCTTTACTCGTAGCATTTAAAACTTGGTGGTTATTTTGGAACCGTTCAAACAATTCGTTCCTGTCCTACTCCAAGCTTGAGATTTGTCACATGGCATTGGCACAATTTATAGGTTTCAAATATATTAATATATATCGTTGTTTATTTTAAATGTTGACCGATGATTTTTGAATATGAATAGAAATACAGGTATAGAAAGAAAGTTCAAAGCACAAGTTCATATTATTTATACTCAAGTCATTCTTATCCCACTGTTTGGCATGAACACACTCTGAAAAGCGAAAATCTGACTGAATACGTCCGAACTGTTAGATACACACTCCTATAGTTTATTATTTTGAAAATGCGAGATTTGGATTTCCTCATTTCTTCATCAAAAAGCAAGTGATGATTAACTTTTGCAAAATACCTATGCAAAATATAAGATATGAATAGCCCAGCTTTGAACGGACCTCCAGCGTGACATTTTGAATTCTTACCTATTCATTTATCACTCATTTTATTTATCAGACAGCAACTTGTGATTTGACGCCATAACACATTTTATTTCCAGAATACGTTAGTCCCATCGACCAGCCATTGAATATTTACGCCCCGCTCTATTACGATGTCTACGTTCTGAATAACTAACTATCCTGCTGCCTGAACGACATGCGATTGCTCAGGAAATACCCCCTTTATGAATAATTAGAAATTCAATCAATGCCTAATAGCTTTCTTGGATGCGCCGTAGACGGTTTGGGGTTGTCTGTGCCATTATTGTTAGGGTTTGTTTTCATTGTAATTTATATAAGAATCTATATACGGCTTAGTCTATAGTTATCTATATCTTTCTTTTTGATTATATAAGATTCTTTAGAAACCTTGTCTTTTTTTACTGCAGTAATCGATATAAATTTTTGATGTAGATTTTCTCTTAACTTTGGCACTAAATAACTTTTTCTGTTTTGTTATCGTAAAAGTATGTACATATTTCTATCATTCATCCTATATGTACACCCCAAGAAAATATTTCTAAAGTCGACGTTGACCCCAGTCCCCTAAATCTTTCGGTCACATTTTAAGCTCACAATAACAGTATCGGCGTTGTACAATCTTCCGCACTTCTTAAACGACAATTCAGTTTCCCTTACATCGGAGCAACAAAATACATCACGTACCAGGGCGGCATAAGCAAGAAGCAGGTGTTACGCCACATAATCCGGAATGCGCGGTAAATTTTCCGGATGCCTTACCAATGATTTCCTCGGAGACCGCCGGCCCAGATACGGTGGATTTCGATACGATAACGCTTCTCAATTTCTGCTAGCCCGCTTCTACAGATATTGTGGCCACGCCTCTCTATTACATATGTATTGAGTTAATACGGAGCTGGATGTAGGAGTCCCCTTGGTCCTTCTCTTAGTTATAGTTTCGTTGGTTATTATCTATCATGTAAAGTGCTATGGGACACACGTAAATATTAGCTTAGCATATGAATAAACACCTTGGAATTAGCTTCACTATTTATCTTCTGTATAACAGAATGTCATGTACAGTTAGTAGTCACTATTGTATATTGTGATTTGATTAATTATAAGTATCGTTCATTGATTTTTGAATTTACATAAAACTGTAAGATTATGACTGATTTAATCAATTTTGATAGTATTCAATTTATAATTCAATTTATTTAAAACATTGGTTATTTATATTAACATTTTCAACAAAAACGTCCTTAATTAAGTCCTTCACAAATATTTAAATCAAGACCTTCGTAACATAATTTTTTCTTACATTGTTTACTTTAAAATGTGCCACAAATTTCTAAAGCAGGCCCATACCAATATCTTGTATTCAAGATAGAGGCTCTATTTTTTCCCCATACGGAGTCCCGAGGGATCTCATCCCCGAGGTATCAATCGGCAATATTCGGTGCCTCCCGCAATAATCTCGAGAAATTCCCTGTTTGTTACGTCACGGCAACATTTTGGGGATATATAAGTATGTTGGTTTGTGTACCGATGTGGAGATATCTTCCAAATGTTATGAACGATAGCTGTAGTCATATTAGATGGTAACATTTTTAGGCAAATGTGTCATAGACAATATTTTTCTTTTTTTAGGTTTGCCTAAGAATGTTTTCTTTCGGTCCAATATATATAATACTTTTTAATTTTTCACAAATGACTATTCTTAAAAAAATATGTTTGTTATATTATTGTGCGGTAACTATTTTATTTTTAGTATTAATATAATTTAAAGAGTATATTTAAATAATAGAAAATATTAAATTAACATCATTTATCTTACATAAACACAAAATTGTCCGTTTCAAAGACCATAATTTATTTTTTCATATCATAACTTAAATATTTTTCTCATAAAACGATCGTTTGATGATAATGGCCGCTGAGATTTAGCGAGTGTTTACAGATCAAAGACAAATATTAAAAACGTACAGATATAAAGTATATTACAATAGGTGTTTACTGCCGGTAAATATATCGGCGACTCATTTCGAGGTATTTTAATGATCGTTTTGCATCATTTCCCTCTATTTTTAATCATATAAGTATTTGATCACGTAGGTTGGTACGTACATTTATTTATTTTAAAATTTGTATTTTGGTTGTCTTATCTAAAGAAAGACAAAAACAGGACAAACTTTACATATTATTACATATAATACAAAATACCTAGATTTTGAACGTATCAATGATAAAAAAAATCACTCCACTTTAAAAAACTTTAAAAAGTGTATTTTTGTCTATGGGATATTTTAAGTTCCAATTCTGGCCACTTATAAACATAAGTATCGCGCGTACATGTCAAAACTCACGGCGCCCTGGCAAAGTCACTTAAACCACAATTTTTGTAATTATAGTAATTATCAAATATGTTTTGTGGTTGCGTAAGCATTGTTGTTTTACGGTAATTGTAACATTTAAAATTAAAATTGCTTTTGGAACTTAAATTTAGGGTTTTGTAATTGTGGTACTAATTTTACTGATTGGTATTGGATATTTGTTAGTTAGATACCCTGGCTATTTTTATAGTTGTGTTAGGAAACACTTTTGGTATTAATGTTCAATGGCCAAACATTACAAGACCTGAAGATGTTGAAGCCTCACATATATAATGTATTATTAGCTCATGTGATTAAGAGTTCTGACTGAAGAGGCAGCACCGCCACTTTCATAATCAGTGAAGCAGTTTTTGTGTTACATTTACGAATAGACCAATAATATTGGTAATCTTAGGGTCTTAGTGGGGGTGTTGTAAATGTAAATGTAGAATTATCTATAGCGCCACCGTACCACCACGGTACATCTAACATCACCAAAGGCGAATACCTGTCTTCCACCTTTAACGCGACTATTTATTTATAGAATGTAGTTATAGCAGTATTAATTTGAAAAACTAATCAACAACACACCTGAGCTCCCGCAGCTGGTTACAACTCACTACAACGACACAATCATTTTAACTTTTGACATGATATGATATACAACAGTCATTAACCACTTAATAAATTAAACGCTTGTAGGTATGCGCCATAAAGAAATATGACGTATCCATTCGTTTGGAGCTTGTTCTTACTTAGGTTTTTGCAAAGTTTCAAAGGTTAAGTGCGTTTTGAAATAGCTTAGTTTTTAAGGTTCTGTGCATACTTAAGCCCTGTAGTGTAGTAGACTTAAGTCAGTCAGTGTTCTTTTTTTAATGGACTCTATGTTTTGAAACGAAACAGGTGTGCGGATGAAGGATCGTTCAATCAAAGATACAAAAAATATTTTGTATTCTAACATTAGATACAAAGTAAATTTAGAATAGAAATACTAAATTATCTTTAAAAGAATTAATGAATGTTTTTAGGAAAAGTTGTAAATTATTATTGTTTTATGTACCACATTCTGTTAAATTAATATTACATGCCTTCTGTTAAATTAATATGCAAAGCTGCAAAACACATTAAAATAATGTATTCTTACTTCTAATTAGGAAGTAATACTGTGTGGGTAGACAAACCAGTAGAACCTAGTATTTATAAAAAAATACACAATTGAGCAATTCGTATTCAGTTTCCGTCGGTGTGTATGTCAAATAAATGGTTGTAGAATTAGTTGACCTTTGACTACAATGTGCGGGTCTGACGCCTCGCTAGACACCATAAAGTTTTTTGTTCTTTTTATTATATGGTAGTAGCAAACGAGCTTGTGGTTTGTCTGATGTTAAGTAGACACTGTACCATAAATATCTGTAATCAACTCCAAATCATTGAATGCTTAACTAAAGACGACAAATGCGCATTTTTCAGTGACTGCTAAGGAGGTGTGTACTTTTTAATGCAATTGAAGTTACATTTCTAGAATATTATCGGGGTTTATGACCACTTATATGCGAAGTGCTGCTAATATTTAACGTTATTTCGTACTTTTATTAGGATATCCGCAACTATTCTGTGATTGTTTCAATCGGACAGGTACATTTTATGTATCAAAATTTATAAGATTGAAATATAGGACTGATATACGGACTTAGAACATACGATCCTTGAAATAATGTATTGTATATGTATCTATTAATTACGTTTCAAAGAGCGATCACAGTTTGTTCATGGGTAGTTTCTTGTCAAAACAAAAAGTATAAAAATAACACCTGATGACATTCAGTACGCCAACGAACTAATTGCGAAATCCGTAAACGAAGGTGTTTTAGACCATTTGCACGCCGTGGCTCCTTTAGTGCAGGTGTAAAATATAATATTTATGGGGTAAAGAAAGAGTCCGAATGCTTGTTAGCGGTAATGAGGTGCGCGCGCAGCGATAAATTCGTTCCGCCGCCCGCCGCCCGGGGGCGCGGTTCATTTGCATCTTTATGTATTTCTGCGTCGTGATTGTTTTATTTCAATACAATCACTCAAAGGGTCGATGACATTAGGACGTAACTTTCAAGCTCGGTAGTTGTTCTACTCGACAACAGATGGCGTTGAGCGCGACGAGCGCGTGGATCGCGGCCGAGTCAAAAGTGCGTCGTCACGGTGACGCGCGGGCCCGGACGGCTCGTTAGCCCGACACGGCGCCTGTCACGTTTTTGACAGTTTTTGACAGAGACATCGATAGTGAGGCGCTTCGTTACCGGCGAGGCGGGGCACAGACATCTTATCGCGCATTTTGTTGGTTTATACCTATTTGATTTAGCCGTGTAAGCGCATTGTTACGCTTGTGCGTGCTTTTTTGTTGTGCGCTGATAAGCATCCATTTTAGAGCGAATGAAAGGTTTTATTTCCTTTGGCGCGTAACACTAAGAGGCTGGATGGTGCTCCCCGTATCTCGCCAAGATATCTCTATTCAGTAAGCCATGTTTTATGCCCGTTAAGATGAGACGTACAAAGCGGCAATTACAATTTTGACGAATTAGTTTTTGATACTGTCACTTGACGCCTTGTAAATCCGTTTCTGTATTATATTCATAAATAAGTCTTGTTCGCTTATGATTCATAGGTACCTACGTTGGATAATTTGAAAGTCAAATGAACCATATGCTGACCTTGTGACTTCTAAGAAAGGCCTTGGCTTTGTCGTCATTTTTAATAACATGTGACGTTTGTAGACGATGTTACCTAAATCAATTTCATATTAATGATTAATATACCTTCCTCCTAACAAACCATTATTATAAATAAGGCCAATCTATCTGATAAAACTCAGGAAATGCCATCTGACATTTTCCACGTATGCATGCGGTGACATGTAAATTGAACCTATATGATAGTCCTGCTGACTTATTAGAGCATGCAACAATCCAACAAGAACGAGTCCCACTGTCTTGGATTTTATATAGATACATAACCAAACGATATAAGTATTTATATTTGTAAATCAGAAATAACTTTTGCAGGCCAAAACATAGAAATCACATGAAATAACTGAAGTAGCTATAATTCTACTTCAGAATGTTTTGATAAGTGTCACTTAATTTCAACAAACGTGCACATAAACAACGATCAGTTACAATTTGGGTGACAGTCGGTGTAATGACGTCACGGGATACGGGATTCATAAGCGTGCAGGTGTCGCATCGCGTATTCATGGGCCGATATATCATAGAGGAGAAACCGAGGAAAAACTCGAAAAACCGGGGAAAAAGTAGGAAAAAATAGGGGCAAAACTCGGCGTACAGTCTTGACGTGCAATTATAAAGATAATAACGTTTTCACCTCGCGCCCGTTTTTATTTGTTTGTGATTTATAACAGTTTGCGAGTTGGCGGCGCGCGCCGTGACGTGTGCCGCGAATATCCAACGAATATCACGATTTTTGACGTTTCTTTTTATCTATGCTCTTTTAAAGTGTGTTAAATTTTAGGTAAACAGATAGGTTTCAATTCTTTATTTTTATTTTTAATATAGACTGCTTATTCTTTATTTTTATTTAATTTTATCTCTTCTTACTTAAACGAATTTTATCCTTGTTTATTGAATTATTTATCTGTAATTTATCTATAATACTTATTACTTTTGTCTTTTGATAATAACAGTAAAGGATCTATGTATTTGTATTTCCTTTATGAATGTGTAGGGTTTTTATATTCTGTACAAATTAGGCGTTTCAATATGAGGCCACACAAAATTGATACTCAAGTCGTGTATTTGTAGCCATCTGGCGCTATCTCTATCTAGATCTCCGTTAAATTTAGACTTCTACGAACGCCACTCAAGGATCTCCGGACCTGTCAGCTTGATATATTTCGAGCCATTCACAAAATAAGTGTCAAATTAAAAAAACGACATCGGAGCGTCGAAAAAAGCGACCCATTCCCACGATAGACTGTTTAGGTTCAGAAACGAATAAACAAAGGGTTCGGGGCGAAAATACGAGCGACGCGTAAACTATTTTGATTAGAATGGCGTTCCCGCCAAAAACTGACCCCGAAAAAAACCGCCATGACATTTCTCAACTTGTCAACCGTCCCGCGCTTTTTGCGCGTCACATTCCGCGCGCTCGCCTTGAAATCTTAATTCCGAAATGTTTTTTCGTGCAACCATAAACAACGCGCGATTTATAGAGCCGGACCATCGACAATAACGATTTGCTCGAACCGAGATAGATGGCAGTTCGCCGCAAATGTCTTCATTATGTCGCCTAACAATCGAGGCGAGCGGCGTGGCCGTGTAAGGGCGTTTATTCTTAAAATCGATTCTTTCCCCGAGCTTAATCATTAATCACCGCCGCGTAACGTAATACGGCACGGGATAGCATTATCGTAAATATAGATTTACGAAACGCAGCGCAAAAGGAGGACTCGTTGTTCCCACAGCGACATCCGAGCCTCGAGAATTCGCGTCGCAATCGCACCACGTTATCAGAATTTACACCCGGTTATAACGAATAACCTAATCCGCGGGTCAGCTTCATTTTTTAGCGGACGTTCGAAGTGGAAAACAAAGCATCGATCAAGACCGCTCACTCCCACATAAATTAGATGGACAAGAAAGAGACAGGTGCGAGGCCGACGGGCAGTCGATTTTACAAATGGGCGGAGCGCAAGCGAGATGACGTCGAAACAAAAGAGCGAAAAGGCTATAATGTCGGGTGCAAGGTGCAGTCGGTGCGAGCGAGAGCGACGGTCTTTTTTCTTTCCGCGGGAAAGGCTAAGGCGGTGGGAAAATCGAGGAAAGGTGGAAGACTGAATCGGTTGCGCGTTATAGGTGTTCATTACAGTTACATTAGTACACGTATGTGCGATGCACTTCTGCTACCAAGTGTCTACATATTTCTTTTGTCAATAAAAACTTTCTTGCAAATTAAACTTGGAATGAATTTCATCTCAGACACCATCTACTTATATTGTATTTATTTACCAACACTTAACGAGAAGAAAACTAACTAAATAAATTGCTATTGCAATTCCGCCGCTGCGTACCAGTTGTTTATTAGCAATTTGCGTTTCGCATGGAAAGTTTTGATTATTGATTACACTTATAAATAGGCGACCATCATTCCTTAGGTTAGATACCTATAATGCGTCAATGATCTATGATGCGATTATAGTATCTTCAATTTTTCACTTTGAAGTGCTCTTTTGTCACATGTTAGGATTCAATCTTTGTTTTTCCATAATTATTTGATTTATATAATAATAATATATCACTTATATTATTATTATTTCTTGTTTTTAATAAAGAAAAACATAGGAAATCAATACACTATAAAATAAAAACAATGTTTAAGATGTGAAAAATTTACTAATGCGCTTTCTTATGACCTAAATTTTTCTGACTACGAAAGCACCCGTGCCCAGCAGTGGGTCAATAATTGGTTATGATGGAGCTGGATATTAGCCGACCGTGAACTGGTTCAAACAACTTAATAGGCGAGGCAATTCAAAATCGCCGATACGACACAACAATAGCGTCACGTGAGCGCGCCACAACAATTGAATTCGCTCCGAATCGAAACAAATTGGTTAATTAAACTTGTTTTTGAGTAATTTGAGCAATTTGAGCAATTTACCTATCATGCTCAGAGTGACGGACAGTCA
Source organism: Polygonus leo (assembly GCA_018250455.1). Lineage (NCBI taxonomy): Eukaryota > Metazoa > Arthropoda > Insecta > Lepidoptera > Hesperiidae > Polygonus > Polygonus leo. Next base: position 46 of record DWNR01002184.1, on the reverse strand, counting down.
CGCTCGCTAGTCACGTTCAGGACTAAGTTGGGAAGTGATAATTGAC
>DWNR01002183.1:0-13484 GCA_018250455.1 Polygonus leo | reverse complement strand
AACTTTTTTTTTGAATATATTCCATGTACAGACTTTCGACCCTCTTTAGCTTTATTATATGTATAGATACTGTGATAATCGTGTATTTATAAATATGACTATTTATATTATACATACAATATTATTATTTATGAAAAATAACTAAGCTAAAAATATTTTCACGACAATTTAAGATACTATGTAATGAAGTAGAACGTAGATTTTAGAGTAAAAAACTATTATGTAGAGTCGGGTCAGTAACTATAAAAATACTAAACTACTGAATCTCTAAACTGAAAACAAAGAAATAAATATCACTCACTGCCTTATAAAATTCTGAAAAGGCAACAATAGTTTTATTTTCCTCAACCCTAAGTAATTTATAGTTTGGTCACGATCTCAAAGCTCTACAACTATAGACTATTATTAATTCCACTTTATTACACAACTCCTTATATATAATTACGAGTATATTATCCTTTTCTGTATACATTTACTTAGTATGCAGTGTTAGTACATAATTAGTGTTCGATCTAATCTATTCTCAAAGTGTAACGAATGCTTATAGTTATTACATATACCATTCTAATAGAGTTTGTTGTATTTTAACTTTGTTTAAACCTTTACGGAAATAATTAAATCAGTCGACCTTGATCGCCAAAGTTTAAGCACCTCGCAAAAAATCTAGCCCCTCTATATTTATTGTCGCAAAATGTTACACAACTCATATGTTTTTCAACTGAATCTACAACAATCAGTAAAAAGCTTTTATGTTTTTCAATAAAATGGATAATAACCGTGAAAATTAAAAATATCTGGCGTAAAACAAAAAATATCTAGCACTGTCATGTTTTTAATAGACGATAAACAATGAAATTACCGTGTAGATACCTATTATAATTCTTTATTTAATGTGCATTTTATTGCAATACTATTTTGTTACTGTGCGATTGCTCGTAAATATCGTTTTTTTTTTATTTTTCCTTTGTTATGACTGTTTGTTAAAATTCAAAGTGCATTTTAAAGCTTATTTTCTCAATTGAAAAATATTTTAATTTAGTTATACAAACTAATCTCAAAATCTTAAAATGCTGTCTGAAGTATTCATAACAGTTCCATTCAGAAGGATTTTCATTCAAATACGTGTACTTTTATTCAGGCGAGTACAGGCTGGGCTTCATTTAACTGAACCAAGAATATCTAAGACTCCTGTGCAAAATTTGGAAAATCGTTAATATTTTAGTAATATCTTATTCTGACATTGAACATGTATCAATGTTACGAATAATTCTATGCAATAAATCAATCTTCTATTGCTTGTCAAGTAGTGACAGCCTAACATTTATGGACGTTTGATTTTCATAGCCTGCAGTTAAATTGTAATGTTAGTTAAATAAATTATTATAAATATATAAATTGGGACACGAATTTCACTGTTCAAGTACAACTGGGTAATAAAGACCTATATTAGGCGCGGCCTTACAACACTTGCTTCTAACTTGAATGCTTTTACTCCACACTTTGAACTTTTTGAACAATATAATTGTAATGTTTCTACAATGTTATGTACATGTCGCCAGTGCGAGTATCATGATCTGTTGCGTAACGACATTGACAAAAAACAGGTTACAACGCTCTCCTTTTGCGAATCTGTTCAGGCTTTTTATTGCATGTTGTACGTATTCATGTCGGTTTGTTTATATAAGTCAACGAACATTTTAATACGTTACGAAACAACGAAAGACTTTAATGAGATTAAGTCTTCTTTAATTTTAATTAGTAGCGAAACCTTCACTCAGGTAATAAAAAGTAAGTATGCATTATTTTTCACGACTATATAAATTAAATGTTATGATAATATACGCATTACATTAAACAGTTAACCTATATATAAGGAAATATCGAAAGTTGTCGTACCTTTTTAGTAGGTACTTACAGAGTAGGAAGGCAAATAAACTTATATCATTCCGAAAAGGCGCCACCGATGTGCACAACACATTCACGTGTTTATTTCACAAAGTAAATCGTTTATATAAGTCAGATCTTTACACTCTCTAACCAAATGAACCAATCAAAATAACCCAATTTTCAAAAAAACTCAATCCCAAATTGTAATGTACGACTTATTCAATAACATCTTTTGATGATATCGTTTCATAACATTGCCTTTGATATCAATTTTATTTTAAGCACTTACTAAACGGTCAGTGGCCATATCGAAGATGAGGATCTTGGGTGGGCAAACGCGGCGGAAGTCGTCCAAACTGGTCACCACTCCGGCGTCCAACACCCAGAGCCTGTTGCAGCGGTCCGCACGGACCCTGTACACAGATATGAGGCCTGTGCAGTTGATATCACCACGGCCAGCTGTGTGCCATGACCAATCAGGATATGCCTGTAAATTAAAGTTTAGGAAATATTTTATAAATTTAATATTAATTTGATTATTACTAAAGCCGTAACTATTATTTACTTTTAGAACTATTTTCTCAAGCTTTCAAAATACAAAATACGATATATTTTACACGTCATGTTATCTTATAGATAAACAAAATGGATAGTAAATACTGTAATTAATTATCTTAATCACTAATAGTTTGTAAACTGCATTTAACTCTATCTAGCGTACTAATAGAATTGATAATTTTATATTCAAAACTGACCTGATTATATAATTGCACTGAACTAATCACAGAATTGGCTAGGTAGTAAAATTTGGGTGATTGTAAAAAGGCGAAGAGATACTTCCGCCAATTCCTAGATCTTTAAAACATTTTTTTTTTTGACTGATTTCCGATCACGATGTTATCCTGCTGAGAAATATCTCAGCTACTCCTGAGGATGCATCTGTCATGGAAATAGTAACTTTATCCTTTTTGCTATTGATTATAATTGGCAGTGATTACATGCTATAAGTGGATTCCAAACATTTTTGCTATTTCTCTACTACTAAAATCTAAACTAATTGAATTATTGTACACATTGATATTAAACTTTTTTTCAAACAAAGCACTCAAATAGCAATTTATTGATGAATAAGACATAAGCATTGTCGTTTGAAAGAGAAATACTTGGAATAACAATGACCTGATTTACAATCCATGAGAATTTCCAATAAAGTATTTTATACGGGTACGTCTATATTCAGATCGTTTATTTATCTGTATAGTTTGGTTTTTGTATATTTTATATTAATTACTGTAATTTACGTATTTGTAATAAAATATAAATTATATTACGAAAGATGCTTAAACACCATGTCTTTATTTTTTACTTTGATAGGGTTAAACTGACAAAAAAGTCCCTAGAGTAAATATAGAATTATAACATGATATAAGATATTTTAAGCGATATTAAAAGAAAGAAAACCTATAGTAGATTTCCTACAAATTTCCGCCTTTTATGTCACTTACTCTATATACCTACGTCATATTACTTGTTATGCTTAGCTTAGCACCGGATCTCAAGCTAATTGTATTCAACATACTTTCATTATCATATCAAATTAATAACTTAACCTAACTCAATACTGCGCCGGAGGTCAACAAGCAATCTGCAAAATTACTATAATTACGTCATGCATTTTTAATATTAATTAACCGCGAACTGGTTTTTTTGCATTTTCAAAAGATGTTCTCCATTCCACAAGTGTTGTGAGTGTATGCGTGGTAGGCGATATTTGACAATACGTATTTGAATAATTTTTGTTCATTTTATAAAAAGTCTGTGTAAAGGGAACGAAAAAAGATAAACAATATCTATTTAAAACTTGGTGTTATACGCTAATTATTACATTTCTCCGTGTTCTCTTTTATTGAAAATATTATTTCAAATAAATAAATAATTACCGTAATAACTTTAAAGTTAAGTAGCAATAAATGGACCAAATAAAGATATTGTGTGTGTTATCTTTCAAGAAGTACTATTACAAAATCCTAACATTAAAGCTTTCATCTCCTGTTAAAGTACATATATTCGTTGGTATTTTTGAATATTTCTCAAACATTCTCAAACAGCTAAACAATTTAAAATAAATTTCGTACTTCTAACAAAGTTTAGTTTAAATTGTTTAAATCATTAATTTCCGGTTTAAACTGCACTAATCAGTAAGGTAACTCAGCCAGCATTAGTTTAATTGACTAGATATATAATTACATAAACTGTGCGATATTATATTAAAATCGTGCCGGCGGTGTTGCGATCTGGTCAGCGGCGTACGAAGGTCAGAGCAACTCTATGTGGCTTGCCCTTCACGCTTTCTCGTGACCGTCGAACTAGCGTCGTATGTATGAACGTACCACAATCAACCATATGGGCTCTAAATGTGTCAAAACAAGCATAATACTTAAATACAACATAATATACTTATGCGTGATATAAACACGCTTATCATATGAATGAAATCGAATCATGAATAAAACAACAAACCATAGAGTGAAGTAAACAAATCGATCGTGTGCTGACTGCAGTGTGTTATATAAATTAAATTTATTGATCTTCATTAATACCAGTCTGGTTTGACAGATGTTACTGGAAAAACGTGCTTTACGGTAATTTAAAATTTATTTTGATATTCTGAATTTATGACCTAACAATTAATTTACACATGTAAAACGTAATTAGTTTTACGTTTTACATGTGTAAATTAATTGTTACGCAAATATATACAAAATTTGCATGCATCTCATTTATGCATCTAGGATCTTAAATAACATAAATTTAGAAAAACAAGTACTCTCCTTTCTTTTTTCACGGAAGTGGAATTATTTTATTGGCCAAGACTGTCGCAATCGGAATTTAAAAAAACAAATTCGCGTGCAGAATTTAGTATCTTTACATTGAATGCAAATTTCTACGACTTATATGCATATCCTATCGGAAGCTGTTATGTATTATGTCCAAAGATTAATTAGAGGAGAATGCTTCTATTTTATTTTATCTTAAACTTAATTCGCATTCATACATACGAGTACAAACAATACAATTTAAAAATATATATACAATTGAGGTATAATATATAGTAATATAATAATGAAGTTTTCAATAAATATTTTTTTAATTGTTATTTATCTGTTCCGTTAATGTAGTACAGGAGTTAATCACTAAATTAGGATAATGGTATGACATAAATTAATGCATAGAATAAATATAAAAACTTTAGATAGCTATATTAGGGTTCTTACGTAAATTGTTAGCATGGTGAAAGGAGGCGGAGCTGCGCAGGGAATCTAGTTTGTAATAAAAACCATAAACCTAATCATTAATATTCATAGATAAATGGAGGTAAGTTTTTGTACATATTTTTATCCGTTTATAAAGTAAGTTCTACACCATATTCCGCATAAATTGCACAATAGCATAGCTATAAACTTACACGATAAAATCTTATTAAATCTTCACTAAGGCATATGTTTGTATTTGTTTTAATTTGGTTTATTAATTGTGGCTTTTGTTTGTTTGTCTTTTAGTTTGTTTAATCGAGAAAATACCAATTGTATAACCCATTTAATATCACCCATACGATACTCTCTGCCTACCCCGTTAGGGATTTGGCGTGAAGATATGTATGTATGTAATATCACGGGGAGCTGTTGCCACATACTTAGTTAATTAAATAATAGTTAAAATAATAATAATGAAATAGGCAAAGTATATGAAATTTTCGACGTATTCATAATAACTTTCTGCCCTACTCCTTGTTTTGAATATTTATTCGGTTTGAAGAATACGAAGTACACTCAACCAATCAATTTGTTTAAAAGTCAATCAATTAAAAAAACGTTACCTGTAATACAGGACTGACGCCTGGTGGCAGCGACCGAGGAACCCAAGCTAACGTCGCAGGCACTCCTGCTCGTAGCCTCGGGATGCCGAGATACAACCGATCCCAACCGATCTCCAACCCAGTTGGGACCGTGTTTTCTGGTTGAAACTTCTCCAACAACATCGGGTCTGGTGGGAAGTCGAATTGCAGGAAACTCCACTGATTCACCACTTCGAGGGAAGCGCTTGCCGCTGCTATGCAAGCGCATAATACTATCGTAGTCCGTACTTCCATTGTGATTTTCTGTGAAAGAGATAAAAGGAATTAGGAATTTAAAAAATATTTTTATTTACCTGTACCTGTAAATTCTATCTATAAGGTGTAAAGACTAATTATATTTATGAATCACATCAACATCACAACCCAATATTATTTTACTGCCAGTCATAGTTCTCTCATAATAAGGATCCAGGCTATTGTCCCGCGCTGGCTTAGTACGAATTGGTAGTTTTAACTTTTAACACACCTTTGAGATTTCTCTTAACTATCTCCTAGGTAAGCAGTTTTTCGCACGAATTGCAAGTCATACCTAATTTTAATACGGAAGAAATTTTGAAATTTCGGCGGAGTCGAACTCGGACCCCTCGAGTAACAGGTCAGATTAACAGTTTTAAATCACTGCTTAAGAATTATACAGCTAGTCTAAATTTGCTAAAATGGTTTGTTGTAGGTAAACAATATTTTATAGCCATGTTAATTTAACCATGCCGTAAATTATATTGCATTTATATTACAGAAACACATAAAACCTGAGTCATATAATACGACTTTGGGGTTCAAGATATTTGCGATCAAATTAAGATTGTAACTTAACATCGGGCAACCTTTAAATATTTCATTTCAAAATGTTTCTGATATTAATATGAAATACAATTTGACACAACTTTGTGTATAGGTATTGTGAAAAAAGTGGTCCCGGAGAGACCTTCTTGACAAGAACGCCTGTCCGTTTCAAAAACTCTGAAACGTATAATCACACATTTGTACAAAATTACATTAAAATCGATTTAGTAGTTTCGGAAACAATTACGAGTATTACGTATTCGTATTTACGTGCAATTTGTAACTAAATAAGTTGATATGAGTAGGTAGAGGTACTATACTACCCCATAAAAGTATATTGATCATGACAGTTCAATCTCTCCAAGTGCCACCTTTAAAACACCTATCGCTTCATTATTTCCCTCAGAAACACAAAATGCATTGTGTACCAAATACTTGCTAATTTAATTTACAAAGAACAATACAAAATGGAGTTAATTCAAATGTCAGCACGCCACTCAGATTGTCAACGTGTCAAGTCTTGAGCAAGGTGCGCTCGGAGCGATTTCAAATTTATTTCACATTACTGATCTACGTACAGCATATAAAATAATAGCCTTCTTAGCTGAGACATATGGAAATGTGCATCTTGTCATGGATGAAAACAAAGAGGTACAATTGGATTGTATGTCATTAATTTACTACAAAAATTCTTCAAACAATTTTGGTTTGATCAGTTAAAACTCAAAACAACTGAACTCAATTAATATAATGATACAATTACATCATATAATTAACCTTAAAAGATAAAATGGTAAAAGGTAATAAGGATAACAGTATAAACGAAAAGGTAAAGGTCAAAAAGTAGATCTCGAAAATTGCGATTACGAAATTGAATTTTGATCGAAACATGTTGAGTGAATACTCAATCAGTGATAAATTCTGCATCCTGTTGCATGATTTGATGATAAGTAAAAGTAGAACTTACTAGTATTTATACGCATGTCGCTCACGTACAGTCTATGTGAAGGCTTACGATCTGAATTTTTATTACCTAAACAGTCTCTAGACTCCACTCTCTCTTGCTTTGTTTCAAAGTAGATACGATTTGGAATTATTTTTCAAATCACTACGCGCGATACAATAATAACAAATATTATAAATACATATATACCTATCCTCCTACATGATTAGATTTGATGAAAATAAAAAAAAATAATTATTTAAATCATACTTATTCTAATGTTATCATAAACATTATGATGTTCAGATAGTAATTTTATTTTTATATTGTAATTAATTAATTTCTTATGGCGAATGTATATTTCAATTATATATCGTCTTTTTGAATTTCTCCTCATTCCATGCTTGTAAAATGTTAGTCATTTGCTGAGAAGAAATTGATCGAGGGATTTTTTTTTGTAAAGAACGGAACAAATAATAATCAGTGCCAAATCTGGAGAAGCTATTAGTGAGGCCTTAACCTGGTAGGATTCCTTAAAATGACACTTCCACTTAAATAGGACACGAACCAAAAACTGTAGCGTAGAATCAATTCAAATTTTATACAGATGCCTCGCTATTTTGACTGCTCAAATAAGGATATAAATATAAGAGAAATAAGCTGGAAAAAAATACTTTCCGGATCCTATTACTTCTAATGGAATTAAAAATATGTAAGTGGTATAATGAATAAGAAGTATAATTTGACCAGATATATTAAACTTAACATACAATCATTTATGTCAATGTGTCAAAGGCATATCAATAACAGTCAAATGTGTAACGCTGAAACCAACCATTTAGATTTCAATTCAATTTTTATCCTTGTAGCAATCTTGGACATGGAAATGTAATGGATTTCTATTCACAGCTGTGCTAGTACTTATAATGGAATGTTTAATGAACCCAGCGTACCTCCTGCAAGGCCGAGCGACAGTCTCCGCTTGCTTAGGTCTCACTCGAAACATAAATAAAATAAAATATAAATAAAGTGATACTTAGTTTCCGGAATTTTTATTTCAATATTCATTGGAAATTAAAACGAAATCCTAATGACGATAATGACGACAGAAAATTTCTCGCGGACGCTTTCGTGGAAAATATTGTTGGGTTCGGTACGGAAACTGTTAATTCCGACATTTCGCGTAATATTCAATATATTTTAAACAGTAATAACTCGATTAGCTAGGCGGTTAACTTTTTTATCATAACAGATTATGTAACAAAAAATATAATAGATACAATTAAAAGTAAGCTTATTAATAGTGCAAACTTTTTAGTAAAATAAATGAAAAACCGTTCAAATGTTAGGGTTGACAGGTTTGAGTTCCCTTTTTCTAGTCGAATGAAATAAAACATTATTTCAAATAAATACACTTAAAGAATACATATTAACTAATGTAGTTACGTAAAATGGTAGGTAGAAAAATTCAGCGCGTTTAAGACTTACAATTAGGCAGTTTTCGTAGCTTTCTGCAATATGTATGAGCCACATAAACCTATTCTATATGTGAATAATAATGAAATCCGAGCTCACTGTAACTATTAAAATAAAACCAGCAAATGGCAATGGTTTTAGCAAGTCGAGCGAGCGAATATAACAGTATTAGAAGTGTCTTATGGTATGCATAATTCGTATTACGAAGATAATACCGTGTTGGGACTTTCATCGGTTAATTAAATTTTACAGTTAAAACTACCGTAATTATTTTTTAAGAACGAATAGATAATTAACAGATTTGATACTGTGTACAAATAGATGTATTAATATGTAACGACATAAAATATATCAAGAATAACAGGAATATCAAGGTATCGTACAGCTAGTAACATTTCATTTATTTATCTAGTTTGTGAAAAAAATATGTATTAACTCTTTGTACACTGATGGTGACTTTAGAATTCCATGTGTCCATGATTATTTACATAATTATAGTTCAGCAAAGAATCACAATATCTCGTTTAATGCAACTAATAAAATACTACCGTTTTTTTCGAATTAAATATGTGGTTAAACATATTTACTTTCTTATATAGCAAATCACAACTTCGTTCTCCGCGGCAGGAACTCCTTTCCTATTAGGAACTTGTTCTTCCAGACATAATATGTCCGTGTCCATGGGTGGCGGTCACCACTCAACTTTAGATATGCATAGGTCGCGTGCCCGATTACTAGTTATGTGTAGAGAGGTATTTTTCCTCCGGCTTTTTTCTTCCGGCCATGTTAACGTAATAGAGGCGCTAAAAAGCGGTAAATTAATTGACTGTATCAATGTACTTTGTACTTTAAATTTAATTATCTGTTTAGTGTATACATACATTGTAATTAAAAACTTTTGAATATTAATATATGTATTATAGCACTTACGTCAATTGATCTGTTAGCGGCCAAATCAGCGATATAAAATAAAATAAGTACAAAAATATTTCCCCATAGATTTCCCTTTAACTACCTATGTACTTCGTCCACCTTCGTTCTAAGGCTTTTATGCTATTTTTAAAAAATATTTTTCAAGTTCTACAAAATACAGATTTAACACCGTTTTGACTTCATCATTTGATACACAATAATAGGTACCTTAATAAATGCTATAAAAGATAAATACTAAAAACATTTTTTTTTATGTTTTATAGTATACACATCACACACTTTTATAGTATATATACATCTTATAAAAGGGGCGTCCTTCACTTGTTATTCTTATACTATTGCAAGTGGATTTCACAGCTTATTATTCTTTTTATAAAAAAAATAACGAGATGACCGCAACAGGCGAATCATCCTACTCCGATGGTTTAAAAAGATAAACTTTATTAACCAAAAGTATTTAAAAATAATAACAGTTGTATAAACAGCAACTTACAACTCTTAGGTTAAAATAATTAACGCTAGCATCTTGCTACATTCACTGTTAAGTATTTTGACATTTTTTTTCAAAATAATCTTGTTGCATAAGTACTAATTATATTTATGTAAATTAGAAAGTAAGGTTAATAACTGCTATTTAATGCATAAAGTAAGAGTATACAAGTAATTAAAAACTACGCGGATACGATAAGGGCAATTATGTTTTAAAACTTGATAATGAGTCTTGACTTTTCAAAAAATGAAGGACAAGTAAATAATTACTTACAACAATTATGCATGACCTAATGGTAGGTACCCAGAATCAGGTGCAAGTTGACAATCCTTTTGAGGTACAACCAGTTTCTCAAATTCGATATCGTTGCAATTGGATTGAGTTTCGTAATAAATATTTGCATATTTATGCAATTTATTGCATATGGAGAACAGAACACAAAGAAAGTTAAGACTTGCAAACTGGATTTATTCTGACATCTTAAAAATACATTATACATAGGATTAAATTTGTAATCAAGATATGCATTGCATACCTTTTAATTATAAGCGAGACACTCTTTGGTAATAAATATTTTTGGCCTTAATTTGCAATTCATTTTACTATTAATATCACTACGTAATATGAAGCATAAAGATCACACCACGTTTTTATCATGACTAAAACTAAAAATGATGTTAAATGAAGCAAATTTACACAAAACATTTTTTCTATTGTTACCTACGCTGCGGCCGCATATATACTCGTAGCATTATATATATTTATGTTATACTCAAAACATTCATTACGTGTTTTTTTAATTTATGCGGTATCATATGTGATGACCAAATTCAATTAAAACTCAAGTTACAATCGGCGAAAATACGTCATATAACGTACCTAATTATGAAGTGTGATTTTTTCACTGCATTCACAATTAAAGTTATACCTATAGTTTTCTTTGCCATTTCTACATCTTTTTCATTTTCATTCATTCCTTATATTGCCACTAACCAAATGAAAATTAATAAATAAATTGATAAAACAGTACATTTTTTAATCGATCGATTATGTTTACTTTATACTATTTAAATTACTAGTAACCGTAACACGTGCTTACGCTTTGTGCTAGATATCCCTCATTTTCATAGACCATCTATGGAGACAATGCATTATTCATAATCATTAATTAATATTACATAAGGGAAATAAAACAGGTAATTATGAGCATAATACTGTTCCAGATTATGCCTAATATAAGTAAGTAAAACGTCCGGCGGTCGTAATTAGCAATCGATAAATTATTCTGCCATTCGGTGTATTTAACTTGTCTAAATGTATTAGTCCACAATTCATTGGTTCCTTACTCACATGTAATTTCAGTCTACGGTTCACAATTCGTTACGGTTATAAGCGAGTGACTCAAACGTAATAACTAATTAGGTGCCTCCCTCTAATTACTGATAAAGTCAGACTCACTGAGTATTTTATTTGAAAGGCGATTGAATAGATAAGGTGTTCGTTTAGCTATATTTCAACGTGTACTGTTACAACATTTGGGACATTTAAGCGTGTAACTACATATCTATATAATTTTTATACGCGAACATAAATTTTGTCGATACCTCGTTTGGTATTAATCATTTGAGGACCGTAATGAAAGTTATACCAATCTCAGGGATTTCATGTCTTATATGAGTACAATAGCCGATAAAACAGACACAAATGGATTATAAATTCCCTGTTCAACATTTTCTTAACCAAGGATAAAACTATTTAAAAAACAAATGCAAAACGGCCGTATTGTTTGGTTACAATTTGTTGGATTATACTTATTTGTTTCTTTGAAAATTGTAATTGAAAAGTATAATAAAAACGAGCATCTGTGTGCTTTCGGTGCCATCATATAATCATTATAACAATCCATTATTGTTCGATTGACGCACGTGTCTTTAAGAATGAGAAGGATAAGTGCCCAGCTCTATCTAAGTGCGAATTGATAGAGTTCAAATACCTGTGACATTTAAAGAAGGTAGTTAGATAATTATTTTTTTCTATCAGTTATTTAAATTTTGACATTACAACTACAACATATAGGCATAAATAACTTTTTATAATAATAAAAAATACGGCATACCAACCTGATAGACTCCGATTGCAATCTACGATGGACTTCAAATCGATATTTTAAGATACTTGATTATAGGTAGCTGTGCCAACTGTTAGGAGGTTAATGTATTTTTTAATCAAATACGATAGAAGCATTAAACGAGCTTGCAAATAAGGACTGCTAAAACGTCTGAATAGTATATCTGCCTTACAACATTGTTCAGACGCATAACAGTTGTACTTATATGTAGCATACCTCATAGACGTGGGAGTTTTAGTGCCCTACTTTATGAATATTTGGCAGGTGACGTGTGGTTTGCACGATCTAGTGTAACCACCATATCTTTTTCGCCATGATGTGGTATTTAACATTGATATGGCTACTGGCAAAAGTAACGATTACCTTAGTGATCCTCAGGTGAAGCTAAGCGCACCAGGTAGACGAGACTTATATTCTATCAGGTTTTACAGATGTCCCTAAGTAGCAATGATCACTTACTTTCAAGTAAACTGCATGCTCGTGACTTATTTAAATAGTAGAAAAAATATTTATATTCCTATATAAGGAATTAATGAAAACGAAACTTAACGTTTGTCTCAGCGCAAGATTAAAAAAAATCTAGTTACTATGCATAAGGACCGTGCACAGATTGATCCATACACATCTCACGAGTCTCGTGGACGTAATTATACTATTGAGTAGAAATCGCGGTCAATGACGCTACACTTCATTTACAAAAATGTTCACTAGTAGGTATGTAAAACGGTGCTAACTGCAAATTAATTTAAGAGCGCTCAAACTAATATTGACCTGAGCCGGATACATGTTACGTAAAAGAAATAATATATTTGTTAATTAACCTGTAAACCTATGGGTAAATATAGTTTTATAGGTATGCATTAATCGCACACCTAGATACAGACAATTCGCTTTTTTTCTCATTTTTGATAAATATCTTCAAATCATT
>DWNR01002182.1:0-13484 GCA_018250455.1 Polygonus leo | reverse complement strand
CTGTGATCAAACTTAGGTGTGACTCAATCGTACTTGAAGATGATTACTGATGTCCTTGGGCGGCAGTGGCCACTTACCATCAGGTAGACTGCATGCTCGTTTGCTACTTTTACACAATAAAAAAAAATGATTAAACTATTATTTGACGTATACTCTGTATCCCTTCATTTTATTCATTTAAACGACGTTATCTAAATCAAGCCGATATACTTATTAGAGTTTAGCTTAACTTTTATTCATCAGAACATGCCTTTAAAACGTCCGAGAATTTAGACGTAGGTACTTAACAAAGGAGTCAGTACAACTACGTAGGTAGTTAAAAGTTATTATTCACTGTGATGATAGCAGGAAGCGCTTTTAAAACGCGTCAACTATACGGCGACAACTAATAAACTAACTTCATTAAATAACGCGCTACAAACTTGTTCACGGAGAAATCATGGATGCAGGTAGATAACTGTGCACGGTAGAATGGATGTGGTGTTTTGACCTAGATCAAAATGAAGAGATGATGAAAGTAAGTAAGTATAGTCCACAAACATACTCCATTTGGGAAAACTAAGTACTTACATTTTCGGTCTCTTTAAGGTCCGTTAAGTTAGAAAAATAAAACAGAGCCGTCAACCTCCCACAACTCGTCACATTTGAAGCATATTGTAGTATCTAGTAAAATTATTACTATTTCGTATTTTGGTAAGCAATTTACAATAGATATCATTTAAAAATAATGATGAGCCACCGATAGTGTGGCTTAATCACACTTCCTATTATTTGATACATTATTTTATTATATTATGTACTTATATAAAAAAAAAAAAACTATAACGAATATGGAACGATGACAATCAAGAAAGATAATTTTAGTTTTATTTTTCAGACCATTTCCTGAACTTTCAAATTTAAATACCATGTCCAAAATGTTACTTTCGAACCTCATGGTATAAGCTGGGTATACTTTGTAGTGTGAGAATAACGCCACCTGAAGTTGTGGAGTTTGGAACTTCATCGGAAATTGAATTTTATTAACACACTAAATATGATAGCAATTATCGTCCAACAACGTAGAAACTCTGAGCTCATTTTGTGCTTTCAGAGTAAGTTATGAATTTGTATAAAGTAATAACGTACTCTGTTTAATATACAGTCTAGATCAATTTATGTTTAAATCATGTTCAATGTTATACGGTGTAGGCGTACACAATTATATTTTAGGATTGAAAATATATCTACTTTACTATACATTAATTTAAAAATATGATCTATGCATTCGTTTTTTATATATTTCGATATGTTTCATTTACACACTCATTCATCAATCCGATTTTTGTAATGTTTTATTGTGTTTTTGTAGCCACTTGTTACACAATTTAACTTAGTGAAGTTAATGTTTATGGGATTCACTTTCCACTTTTCCACTGTTAAAGTATAGAATTTTATTATATATATAATTTATGTATAATAAGCATTTCATTTTCTTCCCAATTAAAAAGAAATATAGCGCTTTAGCTTCTTAAGAAATCTCCGAGAGACAGGCAACTAGAAGTTTTGGGATTTCCTTATGAGAGGGCTTTTTGGAGGACTAGATACTTAGGGTTTTATAAATCCTAAGTACTTACTTGTACTATTAACGTCAGATTTTAATGAAGTACTAAATATACAAAACAGACCGTTGCCCTAAAATGCCATAATCCTTCTAAAGGCATATACCAAACGAACGAATTAGGTGTATTTTTGAGGATTCCGGTCTGAATACAAGGATTAGTTTCAACCGCTAAGGCATTTCGCAAAGGTTTTAGTTACTAAACTTGATGGATTTCGCAGGGTATTAGTGACATGGCTTACCAAAGTGACTTTATTTTGATGGAATTTAATGAACAAAATCTATTTTCGTATATGAAATAACATTTTTATTTCCTTGGCATTTGAATAATTTTTTACTTTTTCTTTGTATCTATTTTTGGTATGTACCTTTTTCTAAAATTTGTGTATAACCACTTACTTGGATCACTTTAGTCAGTATTAAATTAGTAGTAGTTTATCGTGTAATGTTAAGGTGGTAAGGTCACTGCCACGGACATAGTAATAAATAATCTGAGTGTGTACTCGTAAGTACAACCAACAACGACGCCTCTCGAAATGATTTTTTTCACGAAGAATTATGAGGGTGGCCACTGTACCTTTCCATTCAAACTACACGAGAACTACCAATATCTTGCAAATTTATATTTTATTTTAATGGGGCAATTACCACAAACACCCTCTTAATTCTCCAAACAGTAAATCTTATGTTGTAGTAGGAGAAGCGTTTTTTCAGTGACTATTTAATGTCAGGTGCGGTCTTGTATGCTTTTTTATTGTATAAAGGTAGCAAACGAGCATGCAATCCACTTGATGATAAGTAGTCACTGCCGCCCATGGACTTCAGTAATCATCCCCAAGCGCAATTAAATCATACCTAAGTTTGATCACAGATGCTTTGCTACCCCTGTGGACTAATATTTTCGCCTCGTGTGTAGTCCGGCAATCACGCCTCTACAAACCGAAACATAAGATTGCTTCACGGAGGATTAACCGGAGTGTACCGAAAAGGTGTACCGCAGGTGGTACCGAAGTAAAACCTACTTCTACCACCTGGCTTTTTTATGACATAAAAATGTTGACAATAAATTATAGTTATCATTTCAAAATATAAGCACATCTATGTCTGGCTTTAGGAGTCTATACACGCACTTTCTTCATCAATGCCTTCTGGTCATCGTCATCTAACGACCACTTAGCATACATTTTACATTGACCCACGGAACACAATTAGAGATGTGAGTGCAACTGTTAGTGGTGACGTAATTAACTGGTCTGCAGCAACGTGTTGGCGAGGGACGTGAAGCGAGCAATGTTTGAGCTAACAACTATAAGGCTTCGTACACAGTACATGATTTTTAGGTACATTTTTGTTAGGAAAAACAAATTATGTATTGTCCTTTACAACTTAACCAACTACCCCCATAACTTAAATACAGCAAAATTGATGTTTCGGTAGAAGAAGCGTCTTTTCATCAGGCGTATTTCTGAATCAATGGCTTCATTTATTATGTGAAAAAAAACAACACACTTTGTCTATGCCTTCTGGTTATCGCCGTCCAACTACCACTTAGCATACATTTTACAAAGACCCACGGAACACAATTAGAGATGTGAGTGCAACTGTTAGTGGTGATGTAATTAACTGGTCTGCAGCAACGTGTTGGCGAGGGACGTGAAGCGAGTAATGTTTGAGCTAACAACCATAAGGCTTCGCTCACAGGAGATGATTTTTAGACACTTTTTTGTTGAGCAAAATTAATTGTGAATTGTCGCAATCACGGTTATTGTTTTAATGGTTATATTCCTCGTAATTCACTTATTTTTGTGAATGCGAAGTTTCATAAAACAATGTAAATAATATTGATTTCGAACCTCGTGGTAGAAACTCGGTATACTTTGTAGTGTGATAAAAACGCTACCTGAAATTGTGCAATTTGGAATTTATAGAATTACCCTCATAATATTAGCCACCATCGTCCAACTACCACTTAGCATACATTTTACATTGACTCACGGAACACAATTAGAGATGTGAGTGCAACTGTTAGTGGTGACGTAATTAACTGGTCTGCAGCAACGTGTTGGCGAGGGACGTGAAGCGAGCAATGTCTGAGCTAACAACCATAAGGCATCGCTCACAGGAGTTGATTTTTAGATACTTTTTTGTTAAATAAAACTAATTGTGACTTGTGGCGACAACATTATTTAACACCTTTACCGCGTTACGAGGATTTTTACACCTTATACACTGTGGCCATTCAGTGCAGGGGATTACAATGGTATATATACGAATTGGTACGGGATTATATCCCAAAAATTATATCACTTGGCAATATTAAATGCTCTTTTCATGAGCAGGTAGTGGACTCCTATAAATTTCCATATAACAAATCTTATATTTCGGCAGGAGAAGCGTCGTTTCTGTAACTATTTAGTAAAAGGTAGACTGCGAGCTGCGAACAACTGCGTGTTGGCGAGGCACGTGAAACGAGCAATGTTTGAGCTAATAACCATAAGGCTTCGCTCACAGGAGATGATTTTTAGATACCTTTTTGTTAAGTGTTTCTAATTGTGTCTTGTACATGAGATTACTGACAGAAGCATTGCTACCCGTGTGGATGAAAATGTTAGCCACGTATTTAAGTAGGTATAGTTACTACTAAGTAGCTACGCCTCTCCAAAACCTTTTTGTAAACATTTTGAATGTTTCAGTAGAATACTGTGACATCATTGTTGACAAATTTGTGACAAATCTTTAATATTGTCATAGTGTAAAAAATATACGACTTGAATGTTAAAATATGTTATATGTTATATATCATACATTTTAACCCTGTAATGTATACTACAGTATAATTAGTTTCTTCAATACATAGCTTCTGGACTGTAAACGATAGTGGGCAGGACCAATATTATGTTGTCTTGTCCAATTTGCGGTTATGGTGAGATCGGAATCGAAATCAAGGTACCTATTACCTGATGTGTTTACAGCAATTGGACGATCTTAATAAACTTGGATGGTCACTTAATGATGTATAGTCGTCGTAATGTATACAAGATGGAATCTAGTTTATGAAAATGAGATATTAATAACTCTTCTTTTTTAATCTACTCGACCAATTCTTCAGAGCGATTTAGCTTAGATGAAAAAACTAAATAAAACATTACTCAATATATGTTCTTAGAAGAAACGTTATCAATTTAATGTGTAACTAAATTTCGTAATAATTCGTAATATATTTAAAGTAAAACGTGCGATTTTCGTGCGAATAAAAAACGCACAAGTTAATCTAGAAATCGCAAAACGATTTAGCTAGTATGACAAGGCCCATCACTATGAAAACACTGTACTCACGCAGGCTGGAAACGTTACAAAACGGTATTAGCGTTGAATATACTATGAATAATTTCACCAGATGGCATTAATAGCTTTTCAGGATTATGTGTTTTATCTCTTGTGTTTGGTTCAAGTTGAAAGAGAGTTCGTTGTTAAATAAAAATATATCAAAGCGATTACTTTAACTCGCACATCAAAAAGAAGCTCTAAATGTCTTTCTTTACCTACATAACAGCTTACCTCAGCAATTTCTTAGTTAAGTTTTAGCTATTTAGATAGAATGTATGTATATTAAATATTGTGTTAAAATATTTACTGGCTTATTATTCAGTTAATTGAGACTTGCTTCGGTTTTCAAAGTAAAGAAAGAGTAAGATGAGGAGTAAGACAAATAAATCACGGTTTAATATAAATTATTTTTTTCTAACTCTGACATTCTTGGAGAAAATTAGAACTACTATGTAGTTTAACATTAATAGTGAGTAGAGTCTTAGTAATTTTCTTAAATTAATTCGAGTAAAAGTTTTTTTACATGATTCGAAATACGATTTTGTTTTGATTACTTACTTCTCACATACATGAAATTTTCTGATATTTTAATTTTGCTTTTGAAATCGCTCAGTGCTTGTAATTTACACCAAAACAAGCAACACTAAACTTTTATTTATAAAACACCTACCAATCGTGTCGTTTGTATAGCTGATAGCAGCCATTGTTGCCAGCTGTTAGAATTCGTGTAGTTCGAGCAGGGACGAACCACCACCACCCTCATAATCCTACGTGAAGCAATTTATTGTGTTTCGGTTTGGAGAGGCGTGGTTGCCGGCTATACTTATACACGACGCAAACATCTTAGTTCTCACGGGTAGCAACGCATCTGTGATCAAATTCAGGCATGATTCAATCGTACTTGAGAATGATTACTGATTTCTATGGACGGCAGTGACCACTTACCATTAGGTGGACTGCATGGTCGTTTGCTACCTTGCTACGTGGCGGTAGTACCTCCTCGGTCGAACTAAACGAGTTCTACCACCTATCAAACGATTTCCAAGGTAATAGTGTCAAATTGGATGAGGATTGTAATTGTCTTGTTATGGGTGGAGTGATTTGCGTTTACAGATTGACTGGAAGATTGTGTTGCAATCCAAATAATTCTCTTGTCCTTAATATTAATTTGTGATATGAAACTTGAATATAATAGCATTTTTATATATGGGTACGTGCAAAAACAATATCTTACAAAAACAACCTGTATTCACCTGTAATCACTAGTTGCTATTTAGGATATACAGGGTGTAAGCAGGTGTATCAACTATCGACAAAATTTAAAATTGGGTGATTAAAGATTATTAGAGTAACTAGCTGACCCGACAGGCGTTGTCGACCCAAGAAGCGTTGTCCTGTCTTAACTACAAATATTGTAAGTAAAAAAGTTATGTTGCTATGGTTACAATAGAAAAGTATGATCGTTAAGTTTTCTTGAATTTTCCAATCATCCGCGCAACCATGTTCTGGTAATAACAAAAACAAATAAAAAGGATGCCATGACCAAGGAAAATAGGGATTAATTTTTATATATGTATTTAGATTTGTAAACATTTTGGTTTATAAAAGTATGTCCAAACAAGCTATTTTCGAGAAAAAAATATTTCTATATATATACACATACATTATCTACACATACATTAACATTATTCTATAAATATACATTGTATTTTTAAAGCTAACTGAGGTTACGTTAGGAGGGGGGCAATCTGTAAGATCAGCGAACTGGGCACAAGATGATTTTGTTTCACGATGCGATGACCTCGATTAGGCGTAGGCACGTGGTGGTGAAACGAGGAGACGACTCAGCAACCTGGATACCTCGATATCGATGGTCGAAGTGGCGTCAGCGGTCTTCCTTGTATGTAGGTTACATAACACGCTTAGTATAAACCATGTACACACAGAACCGTTTTTAGGATTCTGTTTTTGGTTTAAAGGCTATTTAAAATAGACCATATTCGTTACGAATTTTCGTATACGTACTGTTTACAAGTTACAAGTTAGCAGCTCTCATATTTTTTTCCATCCGCTAATCTTTTAAATTGGCTGTTTGCGTAGTGCATCTTTTGTTTGGATGTCCTTTGCTGTAGCTATTCCGAACTATTCATGAATAGTCACGAATAGATCGGTTTCACAACCGGCTATAGATGCTGATTGCTTGTGGATTGCATCGCCGTGTTATTGGCGGTGTGAGTTGTGTTTCCTGATACGTAGGATGTCGGAATTTGCATTCTAGCTACGACCTAGTTGCGTACATGGATTGTAACAATGGTATTGCGGGTATAACATCAAATTTACATGCATGGGTTGAAATAGCACTGAAGGGGACTAATTTCTTTAACAATACCTGACATGTGGCTGTCAAGTGGTTATTGAGTGGTAGATTCTATTATATTCTATTCTATTAATATTTAAATATATATACCCTATTTCAGTGATATTGCCAATAAAATAAAGTTTAGATTATATCAAATTATTGCTGACCTTTCGTTAATCAATAACACGTATACTCACGTGCATTTTATTAATTTGCTGTCACCTAAATCATTTTACAAAAGAAATAATGCGGAGTTTATAAAGTATAAATATTAAAATTATAACAGCGTAAAATTAACGCTTTGTACAACAATTTCATTTCCTCCCTCCCTCCTACAAAATCAAAATATTAACAATATACTTTTGAATTTGAACAATATACCTACTTTAGAGTCTGCTTTGTCACTGTTTGATCATGGTGGTTCCATCCGATGGACACATATCGTTGAGCTTACATTAATCTAATGTCGAAACTTAAGTATCCATAACTATATTGACAGTTCAGGTTTATACAGTCAGAGGGATAGACAGGTTTGTTCAATTTGATTCAAAAAATTGGTTCACAAACCAAGAAACCAAGCCTGAAAATATATAAAATATAAAATACGCCTCCATGTTTTTAAACTTGATTAAAAACAAAAAATAAGATTTTAAACTATTTTCATCGCGGAATTTGCACTACACTTGCAATTTGAAACTACACGGTTTCGCCGGGACCACGATCCATGCAACTGGGTCGAAATATCGGTATTCAAAAACAGCTTATCGTGAGTACCCGTTACATAATAAAATTAAAAATGAACAAAAAATAAATCTAAATCTGTACAGAAGCACTAGTGAAGTAAAATAACATAAATATACGGAAGGTGAACGAAGATTGGGCAAACGCGACGAAACCTGTACTTACATAGAAAACCAACTACCGCATTTAGATTTCCACAATGTAAATTGTACGCTACACACGACTAGACGAGTGCTTTCAAAGAAAATTCACTCCTTCCACTTGCTTTTCATTCCGAAGCAGAATCGAAAACCGTATTTCACCTCCGAGCCGCGATATAAATTTTATTTCGATTTGAAACGTCTCTGTCAAACTAAACCCCGGATATAGACCGCTTGATCGCCGCGGGTTCAATGTGTAGAAAATTGTATAACTCGTACCATAAGAGACTTAAAATCATAATTTACTAAAGATTTGTTGATTAAAAACTTCATTTGTCAACAACATCTCTATTTATTTAATCATTTTAAGGTAGCAAACGAGCTTGCAGTCCACCTGATGGTAAGTGGTCACTGCTGTCCGTGGACATTAGAGATAATCTCTAAGTACGATTAAATCGTACTTGAGGTTGACCACAGATGCGTTGCTTGACACAGACCTTTGAGGACTAAGATGTTCGCTTCGCGTTTACGTATAGCCGGCAACCACACCTGTCCAAACCGAAACACAATAAATTGCTCCGCGGTCGAACCACATGACCACCACCACTACCACCACTTGGCAATCTCTTCTTGCTACAATGCTGTAAATTTTATATTTTTCGCCCATAAACGACCACAGCCATTCTTTTCTTGCAACATTGCAATTATCGTAGCAACTTCGATCTGAAAAGTGTAGTTGTCGGTCACAGATATAAAAGAAACAATCGCAGGAGTACCAATACTTTTGTGAGGAATGTAACGATAACGAACTGCATGGTTTAATATAATAACATTAACAGAATAGACTTCCACTCATCATCAACATCGTTTCTTTGGTATATAAATAATACCATCTTACAGCTGGACACAGTTTTATCCGCGATTTGCCACATATTTCTTAGGTCACAGTGGCCAGATTATTAGATAAATTACATGAGACATACTGGATTGCTACAAAAAAAAAAAAAACAAATCATTCCTTTCAAGTACCCACAATGAACCGGGTTATATCAACTCAGTCCACATCTTTCCTCAGCATACTATTCTCGCTTCATTTTGAAGTGAATTATGCTCATTTTCACAGAAGACCGGGTTTTGTGTGCAGTGAGTAACTGGGTTATAATTCTCAATACATATTGATGGGATCAAGCGATTGATTTTACGATTCGTGAATACGAAACGATTAGAAAACCTTTTAGACCCGTGTTTTATTTTGCTGTTGATTTATAAGAGCTTTTAGATAAATAACTATACAAAGAGAAATGGAGAATACATTTATTTCTGCTATTTCTGTATAATTCAGTTTACGTTGTAGATTTTATTTAATGCTTTGTGAAATTTACTGATATTGCTGTAAGTTGTTTTTATATCACCAATCTTTTAGCCATCTTTTTTCTGAAATTCTTTGCTGAGCAACATCGTCTACCCTTTACAACTAGTACTGTAATCAGTGAATCTTACGGTTAACCGTTGTCTTCTCTAGGTCGTTTGTTCAAATGACTTAACTTTTACTTTTACCTTTACTTACCTTACTACTTACTTACTTACCGCAACAAAAGTACCAGTGCTAATAGGTTAATAGACAGTTTAAATGCAAAGCTGAGCTTACTAATCGCAAACATAATCCATATTTTTAGTCAGACGCCGATTTTCCGGCGGACCAGACGTAACTTAGATAGCATATCGGGCATATTCCGTGTATAATATATTACATAACATGCCAAGTAATTAGACATATAAAACAAGTCACAAAGCACCCATTTATTTCTAATACTTATTTTCGAAACAAAGAAAGAAATTTCTGAAAATCTGTACACATACCTTCAATCTTTACATACATACACTTTATAAACATTATTTAAATGAGATTACTTCAGTAACTATGTAAAACAAGCAATGTATTTGTGTGACTGTGTGTGCGTTAACTGTTCTTGCTCAGACAAGTGAGCACAGCTTTGGAGGTTGTATAATTATACATAGGCCGCTACGCGCTACTAATACTGTCGATTTCCATCTGTCGGTTGATTCGTTCACCTCCAGCCATCCCTCAATGAAGGCAATCAACGGTCACCGACCCCGATGGGATCAATATTTCGGTTCTTCATTCCAATTGACAGGCTATAAGTTATGGGTCACGTCTGTTATCGTATGCCATTAAATATTTGTAATGCCGTTCGTAAAGGGCGTTTTAATCGTCGCCCCGTAATTGTCGGTTTGGGTGATGTGAAGGTGTACTGTTGTATCGGTTTACGGCTTTCGTCGTACGAATGTTTTTTTTTTTTATAGTTAAGGTAGCAAACGAGCATGAAGTTAGCCGATTGCCAGATGGTAGAAATCGTTTAGTTCGGAGGTACCACTGCCACCCTTATAATCCTTCATGAAGCAATTTGTTGTGTTTCGGTTTGGAGAAGCGTGGTTGCCGGCTATACTGAAACGCGAGGCGAACATCCTTAGGGGTAGCAACGCATCTGTGATCAAACTTAGGTATGTCTCAATCGTACTTGAGGACGATTACTGATGTCCATGGGCGGCAGTGACCACTTACCATCGGTGGACTGCATGCTCGTTTGCTTTACACAATAAAAATATATATATTTCGTCGTACGAATGTTTTTTGTCGTATAAATAGCAAACGAGCATGCAGTCAACCGAATAATGAGTGGTTACTGCCGTTGGACATTCGTAATCATTTCTAAGTACGATTGAATCGTATCAGAGGTTACGCTGATGAGTTGCTACCTCAAAGTACTTACGAGTAGGTGTTCGCGTTGTGTGCAATATAGCCGACAAGAATGCCACTCCAAAGTAAAACACAAAAATTGCTTCACGGATTATTCTGATTTCACGGATATTTCTGTATTTTCTTTATTATGTACTACTACTAGGGTACGTACCAAAAGCGGTTTTTGAATGTTGATATCCCGATGGATAATGGATCGTGGTCGTGGTGAAATTGCGGTGATGTGGCAAAATAGTTTAAAGGTCCTAATGGAAGATTAAAATTTACGAGATAAATCTCTGAACAGCTAAATTACTGGTAATAATTATTCCAAAAAATGATTGTAGCATCTAAATGTCTAAATTTTAGCTATGATGGCATCCTACATAGATGAAGTTTATGTAGAAGAAATCCAGTTATTTGAAGGTAATGGGTTACTGCCGTGTACATGAGTGAACATGTGTTTGTAACCGTGTACATGTGTGTATAGCTAAATGTATCGAAATTTTCGTCATTGCACAGAAATGTATCGATATTTTCGTTATTGCAGACGTGGAAAACAGAAGTGGCAAATGCAGTACATTTCATATCAGTGTGTTTGTGGAGTAAGATGCAAGAGGTCATCTATAAATGTAATCTGCAATCGCACTTCTTCGACCGAAATGTAAATTGATAATAAACATTTGGTACGTGGGAGACATGGGTGTTTTCGTCGGATGAACGTATACAGATCATATCACTTACGTTTGCTGCCTACCTAATTATCACACACTAAGTAAAACAGCAGATTATTACACACACACACACATCTTCACGCCAAATCCCTAACGGGGTAGGCAGAGAGTATCGAGTGCCAAATGGCACGGTTCTGACATACTTGCCTAGCTTCTTCCACTTTCATAATTCTCCTCTTACAAACACGCCGATTTCGGAGACTCTTGACACCTCCTTCAGACAGCACACCCACAGATTATTACACCCTAGGGAAATGTAAGGTAGTGATGCCTATGGAACCTACATTCGATTCACAATAAAATTATTTCCAAAAGACCGATTTCCCAAAACTCAAGTTGTTTAAAATAATCAATATTAATAAGCTCAAGTTAAAATAAACATACCGGGTATACACTTTCTGTTTAAAAAATCGGCCCACTTAGCTCTGCTGATGTAGGATATTAACAAGAAAAAGTTGATAATAATAGTAAAAATCACAAATTGTTAGTAACAATGACGTAGTACCTAAAAGTTTTAATTACTTGGACATATGAATTTATAAGGCTTTGAAATGATTACTTTTGTTGTTAGTTTAGTTTTAACAGAAAGTTAGTAATCGTTGTGGACTGATTGGACGTCCATTTTCTGAATCATTAAGTAATTAAAGTCATTAATGTCAATTAAGTCATTGTATCTACAATTTTCTGATATAGTAGAGGATCCGAATTAGAGACGACCAATATCCCATCTGTTTAACAGATGAGAAATATATATGAAATGTATGATGTTAAATAAAATCGTGGGTAGGTTGGCTGAAAATAATCGGGCCAGTTTAGGATCGATTAAAAAAATAATTCATTTTTTTATAAGATGCTCATTTGTTTAACGAACAAATTTGATACCAACAACAAGAAGCCTATAAAATATACAAAGATGGGTTGTTTATTTATTTTTTATTTTGCATAGCTGTTGGGTCGCAGATATCAATAGGTAAGTCAATATTAATTATTTACACTCATTGGTTAATCCTTATAATAATATTTTTTTTTTATGTAAAAAATAAGCAGTATTTTATTGCGATCACAATTATCCGGGTTATCCGGGAACAATTTTACCTCTATGACAGTTGGCGAGTTTTTATGGCCAGGGTTTTTCAGTAAACCTATTCACTATATATTTTTTAACTTGGGTAATAGGGTTTTATATTAAATTCGATATAAAATGCCTATTATCCATTAAACAGATGAGTAAAGTCGCTTCGCATTCGGATCTTAGACTATAACAAATATGTGTTGCATAGTTGTATCAGGAAATTGTAGATAATTTACTTTACTGTAACCCACTTTATAACTATGTCAAACTGTTCTGATATTTCTATTTCTCCATTTTAATAATTATTACATTTTGTTGCACCACTATGTATAGTTGTATATTTTTTTGGTTAAATTTTGATAAAAATACTAACTTAAAATGTATAGGCTCTCTATTTATACATATCTTAAAAAAAATGCGTCGAAAGTGAAATTTTGCTTTACGATTCGATAAATATAAATACAGCTTGTTATAGCTACATACTGATCTCCTGAAAGAACATTAGAATAATGTTCCTAATAATACATGCTAATATCTTCTGTTTTTCTGTCGGCTTTTTTTCAGTTCTGCTTGATCCTAAGCGATTCACTTAAACCCGATGAAATAATTAATTGATATAACACTATAGTTTGACATTGATTGAGTGAATCTATATTCCTTAACTAAATAATTTCTTTTTATACTTACAAACGAGGCGAACATCTTAGTCCTCAGGGGTAGCAACGCATCTGTGATCAAACTTAGGTATGATTT